>JAJONQ010122188.1:0-73318 GCA_036250385.1 Solanum microdontum
TATGTCATGGCCCCCGTCCTATCTATGTATGTAGAGGTGTGCGTTGGACAAGTATTTTGTAAATGAGCTTGACTCTTGTTCTATGATGTCATTTTGAAATGGTTTGCCCTTAGTCCCTATTTCCCATTAATTAATGTTGAATGTACTTTCGCGACCGATGAAGTGTAATGACAAGTTTGAGAGGCTTGTTTGGGGTTCCTTCGGGTTCCTCATTCGCCATGTCACGTCTAGGCCCTAGGCTTGGGTTGTGACACTTTTCTTGCTTTGCACATGTATGCTTTTAAGGTTACTTGAGAATGGTGCTATTAGGTATAGATGACTAAGAGTCAATTATGCTTCTATGATTATGACTTATCTCCTATGCTCATTAACTATGTCTTATGTTGACTTATGATTATATGATGCTTAAGTCAGAGATTATGCTATGACTATGTTGCTTATGCTATGACCATGTGGTTATCTCTGATGCCTATGTCTTATGTTGACTAACCATTTTGAGATGATCTTATGTTGTGATGCTATATTTCATACTTGGTACATTTTGAACTAACGCATATTGCCTACATTCTAATCAAATGTAGGGTTTTGGCAGATTGAGTTCCTTTAGATGCTAGGTTTCTAAGAAGAAAGAAGAGTTGAAGACTTGGTGAGTCCTCGTAGCTTTGAGGACAACATCCCTTAATTTCCCTTTATGTCATTTCTTTATCTTTTAGACGTTTATATGGGCTGCGTCGCAAGACTCTTATTCAAGAGTTTAATAGATGGTTTGAGATAAAGATGTAGTAAGGAATTTTGCTTGCTTTATGACAAATGTTTTCATTTGTATGGTTTAAAAGAAGTTTTAAAAGCACCCATACTTTTATATCGCTTATGTTATGATTATGTTAACGGCTTGTATCAAACCCCTTCAGGGTCAAGTACACCATGTTACACCTATGGTATACCTTTGGGTCGTGGCAGGTGTCAAAAATCAGTGGTGCTAACCAACCCTTTAAATCATCTAGGGTCTTCTTCTAGATTTGGTCTATGTATTACTGCATGACGTTCATTCTACAGCCTAGAACCTTATTGATATCGATGCTGCTACACTTCACCTTCTAGCCCTGTACCACCACTTAATCAACCGGCTAAAAAGCATTGGCCTTCTTCTTTATTTTGGGAATCAGCTTCTTGTACTCAGCATAGAATTCCCTGACCCATTTAGGAATGTACGAGCCTCGGGGCTTGGTGAAGATCTTAAACTTGTGGAACTTTATAGTGTTCCACACCCCCAGGTACTCGTCTACAACTCCGTCTGTAGACAACCTTTTTTTGTCAAATATCGTCCTCAAACACTCGGCCTTTAGTTTGTTTAGTTACCAGGGAGGAGGAACCTGAGCAGGAGGTATCTTCTCCACTATTGTGCTAGAGGTGGAAGCTGTGTAAGAGGCATTAGGATCCGAGTTGATCATGCATTGGCTTGGAGTGTAGCTCCGCCATCCTAGGCTGGATTAGTTGATAATCTTCCGGCTCAGAAAGGGAGGCGGAAGAGCTATCTGCTGAATGGCCCTCACTTTCAGAAGTACTGAGGTGAGTGGTGTAGATTCCCTCATTGTCTAAGCTCTCAACTTCTAGTGTCAGCACGACATTCCCTTTTCCTTTTCCTTTTCCCCAATTTGAGGAAGTTTAAATGGTGCAGTCCGAGAGAAAAGAGCCCCCTCGTTGATTACTATGCCTTTTTTCCTCTTTCGGTGCGACTAATTTCTCCCTAGTACTTTTGTTTATCATACCTTCAAAACAAATTCAAAAATGTTAAGACTTAGTTCAGAAAATAAAATTTCAAAATCTACAACACAATTGTAGGAAGACTCGCTGAATCATTCGGAGAGTTGCTGAAGCCATTTGGCAGGCCATGTCGAGCCTGCCGAATGATCCCAAAGAAAATCACTCAAAAACAATGGAAGTCAGCGATGCATAGGGCCTTTCAATGGATCGCCGACACCACTCGGGGACCTAAAAGTAGCTCGTCGATTATTACATAATAAATTCCAAAAATGATGCGTAGAAGAGCGATCAGATGGAGAATTCGGCGAGTGGCCAAGTTAACTCGTTAAGCTCAGGCATATCGCCGAATGATGTATATCAAAAATCTCCAATATATATTGTAAAAGGGTGAGTTAGGGTGTTTGGGTGAACCGCCGAACCACTTGGTGAGCTCCACTCAGCTCACCGAATAGTCCAACGTGCCAGATTTTGACCTCGACCTTCAAATTCCAACCTGCAGCACATGAAAACAAAATGAAACACCCACTTTAATCAATTAATCCTGTATCGATATTACCCATGACCTCGGGGTACTCAGACGTCCGCCGTTTCGACCAAAATTGACCAATTGACGTCTTTTGCCCTTGAGAATGACGTCAAACACTCTATCATTAGGAAAAATTGGACGATCGGCACAATCAGGGTTACTCAGACTTCACCCCTACAAGACCTAACAACAAAATCATCACAACCTACAAATATTGTCAATTAAACATACGAGAATCAACAATTAAGGGCCAATTAGCACAATTCGGGATATCACCGGCACAAAACACATTAATAAATTTAACTAATCACCCACTTTTATGTAAATAACACAAGCAACGATTATGCATTCACAAGTACCAAAATACAAAGGATGGGTTCGGATAACCAACCTTAGAAGCAGAAGTTTGAAAAGCTAGACATGTAGCGTATACCAAAGTCTACCCGGAGCAATTGATCCAACACACAAAGAGAAAATGCAGAAAAAAATATGAGCTAAAGTGCGATTGTGAAGGTTTAGTAGTCGAAAAATATGAAATGAGGGAGATTTTTGAATTTAAAAATGATTTAGGCCTTTTGACTCTTCAGTTCATGCTCAAGTTGGTGATGCTTACTTATGGCGCCGACCCATTCGGCGATGCGCCCAATGGCTCTTTATAGCCCACCGAGTTTTACGGAACCTCTAACTAAATTAGGTAGTTAAACGGCGATCAAATCAGGCTTGGCGACCTATTCGGTGAGTCGCCAATGGGTACCTGGGCTCGCCTAACTTATGTTTTTCCTAAAATATAAACTTTTCAACTTGCAAATTCGAGACCCGCTATTCAAACAACAATAAGAAAAGCTTAAACACTTGGGTTGCCTCCAAAGAAACGCTGTATTTAACATCGTGGCACGATGTGGATACACTTTCAAGGTTAATTCTTAGGGTCAGCCAATGTATCACTTGGTAGACCCCTTTTGGCCTTGGGTTCAAATGAGATGGTATCTAACCCATTTGGATTTTTCAGTTGGTTAATAGACACTGAGTTAGACGTAACCATCTGGTTTGGCATGGAGACGTCCTCTTTAATTTCTTTAAGCACCTTGTTGGACCCTTCCACTTTATTGAGAATATGTGCAAGTACATCTTCATTGCGAAAGTTCTCCGGGTCAGCCCTTTGCTCTTTCACCTTTTGACACTCATGAGAAGGAACATATCTCTCATTGTCACCATCACGCTCCCTCCAGTTTATACCATGGTCACGCCACTCCGTATCATGATCCTTCCAACCTTCATCACTCTCTCTATTTCGTACTTGGTTTCCATCGGGCCTTCGATAATTTTGGCGGAAACCACCTCCTTAATTTGCTAGAAAGGGTACTCCTTCATTGTAAAACACTTCTAAGTGTGCATCATCAGGGTTTACTCTACTAATTCCAACAATATTCACAACTTTAGAACCACTACCCATTACATGTTCTGACAAAAGATTCATTTGGGTCAAATTTTAGCCATGTTTTCATCCCGCTCTTTGTCTTTTTCTATCTTTTTCCTTTGTTATCTTGAAAGTCAAAATGAGATACATGATTCTCCCAAGTCTACCACACTCGGTTTATCTATGTCATCCCATCAAGGAGAGTTGATGCTATCTCAAAAGATTGCAACATAATACCTCCTCGAACAAGTTGATCAGACACACATTTGTTCGCCTAGTCTAGACTCCGTTAGAAGTGTTGTAACAATATTTTGTTTGGAAGCCCGTGAGTTGGACATTTGAGTAACAACTTCTGAAACCTCAACTATGTTTCATGGATTGGTTCACCATCCAAACATTTAAAGCCTTGAATATTGTCTCAAAATGCCATCATCTTTAAAAAGAGGGAAAAATCTTATGTAGAATGCCTCGGTAAGCTCATCCCAAAATGTAATATAATCTATCGCTAGATCAACTAACCATTTGGTTGCTTCCCAATCAAAGAAAAAGGAAACCACCGAAGTCGGACTGACTCTTGTGAGATCTTTTTGAATGAGAATGGGACAGACACGTGCATAAAGTTCCGAATATGGTCATGGGGATCTTCATGAGATAGCCCTCCGAATAATCCTTTCATTAGCAATAATTTCAACATAGTTCTAGTTACATGGAATAAAACATTTCCCACGTCCTTGGTGTCGGAGCTGGCTACCGTTACTTACGTTCACACTCATCTCGTCACCTATTCACATAGCCAACAACAAACACAAAAGAAAGTAAGTTGATTCGACTATAAACAAGATTAGATCACAACTATACTTCGATAAGAGAATCATAAACACCACTCCCTAGCAGCGGCTCAATTTTTCAAAACTCTTAACTACACTTCATCTAACACTAACTTTAGGCGATCGCAATCTAGTATAAACCCAACGAAGAGTTATGGTCAATCCCTCAGAGAGTGATACGGTCCAGAATTCAGTTAAGAAGTGAAAGACATGTTCTAAACAGTTGTAGGATTAGAAATTATCGAAATTATTTAATTTAATATAAGGGGTTGACAACAAGTGTCAAAAGGGAGAATAAGGTTCCTCCGGTAGAAACTATGAAAAACAAGGGAGTAATCTAGTAGAAAGGGGACACTTGGGGATGTGGTCGATTAATTGCCAATTTTGCTATACGGGTGATTATTAATTACCAAAAGGCACCGAATCTTAGTGGGTAGGCTAGGCTTTAGATGTAATAGCCATCTCTCGATTAACTATCACGAATCAAGTGAGTTCTATCGAACTTCAACAAGCATCACACTATGAACAACTCAAAACCTCAATTTATCTACTCTCTCGAGCTAGATAGGTAGGATAGAATGGAGATTCACTCTCTCAGGTTGAACCCATGACAACCAAATTACTACAATCATTAATTGATATTCTTGATTCTAAAATCTCTTTCTCAAGTAAGCATAGAATACCACACTAGAAATACATTTGCGACTACAATTCATGAGTTAAAACTCAATTTCCAATTGAACCCACTACAAAACAACCATTAAATTAGTAATTACTAACACCCATAAGCTAATTGAGACAATTAATTACATAATCACACCCCAAAAGATAGGATTTTAGCCACACATACTGAAAAACAAGAAAAGATTACCCACTATGTTATGCATAACCTGGGAATGCAATCCACATCTTTACAATTGTCTAATTTAACTTCAAATCCGAAACCCAACTTGAATTCTACTAGAAAACTCTTGAAAACTAAGAAAAACAATGTTTCAATCAAAAACTGGAGTCTAACAATGATAAGATCCCTTTTTCTCTTTTTGAAAAACAATTTATACGTTTCCAGATTTTGACCTTCGGGGTCACTCGGCGGATTGAGTCGTGCATCGCAGACCCAATTGGCGATGTGGAAAGTACTCTTCTCCATCACTGTTTTGCTTTAACTCTTCATCCTTCAGACCTTGTAACTTTAGGCGATCCAGTTCATTGTCACCGATCCATTGGACGGTTTGCCAAAAGTCCAATTTCATTGCACAGTTGGCTTCTCCCTAGAGCTGGTAGTCTGAAACATTTGGCGAGCTGAAATGACACTCAGCGATTTGTCGAGTGCCTTTGGCAATGGTCAACTTTAACTATATTCAGCCTTTTTCATCTTTTTCGCTCTTTTTTCCCGATAATGTCTATGCCTTGCTCTTTCACCTTTTTATCTTCAAATTGTCATTTAAACATAAGTTTAGAGCACAAAATAGGCATCAAGGACACTAATTCCATGATTAATAAGCCCTAAATTAGTCCAAATCCCATACTCATCAATAACATAAGAAATAGAACAAAAGAGATGAAGAAGAACATTTAAGTCCAAAGTTTTATAAAAGTAAAATGGAAGTCTAAACACTTATCTCATTCGTCATCTAGTACATCAGAATGAAATTGGGCGTAGCCCATACATTATGTCCAAAACCTGGAATTAAAAAAGAAGATTGAAAAAAGGAAGATTCTTTCTTAGAGAATGAGGACTCACCAAAGCTCGAAATCTCTCGAATCAACCTCTAGCCACAAAATTGAGAACCCACATTGTCGCACCCTGTATTTGAAGAAATGTAGGCAAGAGTATGCGTTAGTACAAAATATGATCCATGTATGATCCCCATGCATAAAACATTTGATAACATGCTTAAAAGTGGACATGTCATGGCATGCAATGACTAAGCTAAAACATGATATAAAAAGGGGTCAGAAAACATGAGTCAAAAAACATGGTCAATGCAAGCTAACATCATTAAAATCATTGAACAAATGGTAGATACTTCTTGAAGTTACCTTTATTATTTATTATTTTGGGAGGTAGACTTAACCCACATAGAGACCATGTGAGCTATAACATGATCTGTCGGTGTCTCCCACACCAGAAAGGGTTTTCCTACTTACCTAGGTAAGGATCATGAACTTCTAGCTATTGTGGATCTACTGGCTAATGTCTATCAAGAAAATCATCCTATGGGGGCACATAGGTAAGGGATAAGAAGATTGCTTCTAGAAATCCAACCTCTACTCACGGGACATCCTCTCTCTCAATATCCTCTCGGTGCTAAGCATAAATCCCATGGAATGCTCCTCTTCTTACTTGTTCTTATTATCTATGAAAGGGAACGTCATCTTTCCAATCAAAGCTAAGTCATAAGTCATCCATGGAAAGGTATGATTTGATAAGCAATCCAAGCTAGGTTTCATTACGATAACTCCTTATCTTTAATTCATTTAGGTGAGAAAACCTTTCAACCGTAGAATCCTTACAATGTGAGAAAACCTTTAACAATCGTGTGTTCATGTGTATATGAAAAAATCCTTTCAACATAATCATCATTGATACTTCACTCTCAAAGCATCCTTAAAACATTTACATAAATTTCATAAGAACATGCATAGTTTAATAATTCACCTTTCACGATTAAAAACCCACTTTCAATCATCAACATCTACAAAACATGGGTTCATAAAAATTCATCATAAATTTATGTAATTCTATCAATTGATGCTTGATTTTATATAATCTTCTTTCATAATCCAAGACCCACATCATAATATATTAATTTGAAAAACACGGGTATTACACATGGGTCCATGGAGAATCATCATAAAATCATGATATTAACTCAATTCATGCATCATATATCATAAATCAATTAATTTGATCAACAATAAAGAGAACCCATAACATAGAAGAAAACCCTAACTCAGTTGGTGATTTATAACGTTAAAAATAGGATAATTTGGGAACTCTATGAATGGAAGGAATCCATTGATGAAAACTATCATACCTCAATGTCAAATGCTTTCCTTCAATGGTGGAATTGGAGACATGCCTCGAAACCCTAGGTTGAACCATTATTCTTCAAGTTTCTAGACAGAGAAATATTTGAGAGGAAGACTTGTTCTTCTTTTGTAAATGTTAGAGAATGACTTGAATCGGTAAGTTTTGGGATTAAAATCACTTATATAAGGGTTCTAGGTAAGGGCAAAATGACATAGTATCAACATAAATTGATTAGGAAAAGACCGAACTGCCTTTAACTTATAGCTGACGCAAACCTCAAGATGGAAGTCCACATGAGTCTCAAGCTACCTTACCCCACCACATACCCCACTATTACGACCCGTCTATCTCTTCACGAGGCATCTGGGTCGTCGTGGGAAGAGCATGCGTTGGGAAGACTACTTCCTACTTCTTCATGGGCACCACCACAAGCCATGGTGACCTTCACAAGGCACTTAAAGGCTCGTGGGATGAGAGCCCATCTTGGCCTACCACTGGAAGGCTTCCACGAGCACTAGAACAAGCTTTGGTGCCCTTCACGGCTCGTAAGGGATTTATGATGATCGGTGCCTTGGGTTAGTGGAGGGATGCTGACCTACGACTTGACTCTCTTTTCTAGTTTTCCTGATCCTTGAGTGTAATCGCACTAACAGTGCACCAAAACACAGCCCTAGTACTTTGGGGTTGGGGCAGCGTGCCAGCAGTGCGCTGAAACCCAACCCTAGTAATTTCGGGATTGGCGCCTTGTGCCAGCAGTACGTCTAGTGTCGCTGGACCAAATTTTTTTTGTTTCATCTAGCGCGTATTCTTATAATTGGTGTCTACATTTTCCCTCTTTGTATTAGCTCCTAAAGACTCCATTTACCTATGAGAATTCCTTCATTTTCTAATCACATGACTTAATGTACATTTAAAAGTAAAGTGAGTTTAAGAGAAAAGTTAAAAGAAGTCTTTTTGGGTTATTGATTGAGGATCTTTTGTAACCAACAATGGTTTAAACGAATTTTCTGGCGAAGCAAAAATGAGTGTTGAGAAGAGTTTTATTCCTAATTGAGAAAGAATATAAATGAATTAAGTAATCCCAAATGTAACACTTAAATATTGAAAAGGAGAAACTTTTATTTCTAAAAAGAATTTATGAGTTAGGGATATTTAACTATCTCTTGAATCCTCCCAAGACATTTGAGCCTTCTCTTTCCGGATTCTTTCGGCTTGTACTAGGTCTACAAATGAGTAATTTAACGTAGGGATTAATAATTAAGGTCTAATTTATCGTGATTATAATAAATCCAATAACCTATAACCCTAATGTGCAGCTAGGACTTTTTCCACCATTAACTTCAGGGAAAAACCCTCCCCCAATGACAATTACCCAAGAATCAATGTTCTACGGATTGAAAAATGGATATGGGAGTAAAATACTTACCTTTAGAACCCAAAGTCATTGAAAACTGTCAAGAAATCATCCTGGGTTGTCTCCTACCTCTTAAGAACGAAATATGCAGAAAAATAATGAAAATGCAGTTTTTCCCTGACTTAAGTCATGACTTGCCCGCTACAGTGGACCCCAACCCGCCACAGCGCCCTAACCAGGCGGGAATAATCCCACCCCGGTGGCTTACATAGATATAAAAGGTCAGAATTTGAGTTCCAAGCTCCCATTTCACAACACCCCTTTAACCTTTGACGTTAAGAAACTACATTTCACGCCAAGATCAGTTATGGGAGTTATGCTCGCCCGAATTTGATTCCGCAAAGTCGTAGTTCCTCCTTAACATCTTAGCTACCCAATAATGTTATAATATTCATAGTTAAATCCCCCATTCATTACCAAATTCCCTAGAGCTCACTTGACTCAGATTCCGTCAAAATCTTCACTAGGCTATAATTTTTCACGCCACTACTCAAAAATTTTCTGGACCCAATTCTTTCCTCATTTGCTTTTCCATAACGAAGGGAATAGGTCTTTTCAATAGATAGCAATTTACCCATCACTTGTGCTAGAGTGACAAACTAGGAAAAACTGGCTAAAGTAAGAGTATAGTAGTACCTATATCAGTGAACAACTAGGGATATTTGTCTCGCATGTCCTTCTCAGTTTTTCAAGTAGCTTCCTCAATCGGGTGATGCTTCCATTAAAATTTCATGGACTAAATCTCCTTGGTCCTCAGCTTCGGGAAATCACGATCATAAATTGCATTCAGTTTGTCCTCATACTACATGTAACATTCCGGAAAGTTGTAAACTAAACTAGTGTCTAACATGAAACTAGTAGGCTAAGTTAAAGCTTCATGTTAGGGTTAAATCTTAGAAAATACCTCCCCGTACCTTAAAATTCATGTTTACAGGTTAGAAAGTCATTTCCTAAACCCCAAGGACCAACTATGGGTCCTTGAGGAAAAGGCCTGGAATGTTTCCTGGGTAGTGAGTAACGAGGGCAACTAATGCCCCGTAGGTCCACCCATGCCCCGTAGGTGGGGTTTGTTGGCAAGCCCCCTAAAACAAGCTGCAGGCCATACCTATGGACCTACAGGATGGCCAGTAGGCCCATCCCCGGATCATAGATCCCAATCATAGGTCATGCCTGCAACCTACCCAATCTCGACCAAAGTAAGGGTAAAGGGGTAAATTCGTAGGTTAGTTATTATCAAGTGAAGTCATTTTATGTTGATTTGTTAGACCTTTATAAGGGTTTTTAAGCCATTGAATAACCTATATACTTCATAAATCTCAATTACCCAATTCACAACCAACTTAACCCTCTACAAAATATTTCTCTCACTAAAACCTCCTTTGGAGAAGAAGAAGAAGAAGTTGATGATTAGGGCTCAAGAATTCATATTTTCAACACAAATCTGGGAAGAATATTCATCTAATGTATGGTAGTTTTGATTCATGGTTAGATTTCATCGATGATGTCCTCAAACTCTCAATTTCAAGGTAGAAAAGTTTCCAAAACCTAGGGTTTTCACTCCAAGCCATGATAAATCTCCCCATGAATCCATGAAATCCCCATACCCCTAATTTGTGACTTTGTGATGTGGGTGAATTATAGTAAGATTAAAACCATGTAATTGTAATTGTATTAGTTTAGTTATTTCAATTATATTATAATACTTATCTAATGTAGTAATTATAGATAGGATTGGTTTAATGTGATCTCTAGCCCTTGAAGGGAAAAATATGAAAATTGGCTTTATGTATGAGACTTGTGTGTATCCAATTAGATTGTTGTGAGAGTAAAGTGAATGCATTATAATGTAATTGTTGTGTTGATTGGATGATTATCCTTACTTGCACACTTAGGTATGAATATCATACAATGTGAAAGGTTTGTCACATGCAGTGATTCTAAGGGTTGAAAACTAGTCTCCCCTAATGAATCTAGGTTCTTTAGCATGAGTTTGGTGGATAGAGTTTCAAGACACAATTCCTTAATTATAAAGTTCGGTCAAGACTTAATATAAACTCAATGGGAGTTATGCCTAGCACTGAGTGAATAGTGATATGAGATGGAAGCCCTCACGATAGTAGAGGCTGGGTTTCTAGGAACAATCTCTTGAGATGGAAGCCCTTACATTAGTAGAGGTCGGGTTTTCTAGTAGCAATCTCCTTATCCCCTAAACTATGTGCCAATATAGGTCTTTAGATAGTGGATTCACCCAAGCTAAAAGTATGGTTCTGCCTTAGGAAAGTAGGACAACCCCTTTTCAGTGTGGGGTAGACACCAGATTCTATGATTAAGCTATCATGGTCTATGTCAGTTAAAGCTAATCCCACTATGATAAATGAACTAGAATATGAGTTATGTACTATAGGTACTCAATAATCTTCCCTTAGTGTGTGTAGGAGTATGGGATCTTATTCATACAATGCACAAGGATGCTTTGAGGGTATTTATGGTATGTTTCCATTTATGATATAGTGATCAATATGTTGAATATGATTGTATCTTATGCTTTTTCACATAATTTTTATGATGATTCTTAACTCGGTAAAATGCATAATTTTCAATTAAAATGTCCATGTTTAGCATGGTTTAAGGTTTTCATACATAGCTACCATACTTGGTGAAATTTTTTACTAACCCATATTTCTTCTACATTTTCTATAAGTGTAGGTCCCTGTTCTTGAGGTGATATCCTTCGTGCTTGAATCTTGGATTGACTATTCTTGTCTCTTATATGTCAGTCCTCATGGTTCGAGGACGGCTGATGATTTCTTCCTAGTTTCATTCTTGTACTTTCATTTGAGAACTATGTTTTTAAGGGCTTTGACACTATTTTTAGACTCCTATTTAAATAGATTGCATTGTGCGATAAGTATAGACTTCCGCTTAACTTTGATGAAATTTTTTTAAGACATTAATTTTTTTAAATTTCTACTCTTTATTGTTCTTTAATTATGTTATGATGATATGCTAAGTGGATTTCTTGGAGCCTTTAGGGGTTCTATGTGCCATTTTATGTCTAAGGGGTATCCTTGGGTTGTGACAAACTTGGTTATCAGAGAAAAAGGTTTCGAATGATTCTAGGATGAAGTCTCATAAGCAACATCTAGTAGAGTCTTGTTCATGAGTGTGAAGCGCGAAACATTTATGAGTTAGAGGCTATAAGATGTTTAGTAAATTTCACTTCTTTCATTATTCTTGAGTCGTGCCTTAGAGTTTAACTCTATAGAAGTCCCTTTCCTAACCATTCTCTTGTGTCTTTAGGAAATTAATATACGAAGGAAAAATGCTAGAAGGGTGGAGGAGTAGATTGTGTATCAAGGAGTTCCTCAAGGTAATCAGGCTCCACAAGTTAACCAAGCCCTGGTTGATCCCGTGGTTGAAAATGTAACTCATGTGGAATTCTGGTCTACTATCTAATTGTTGGCTCAAGTTGTGACTACTCGAGCCACTACAGAGGTGATTTCTCCTATGAACACTAATGTGAATTTCATGGCTTCTAGATTAAGGGATTTTGCAAGGATGAACCCTCCCGTGTTTCTTGGTACCAAGGTGGGGGAGTACCCTCAAGAATTTGTGGAAGAGGTTTACAAGATAGTTGATGTCATGGGGGTGACTTCGGTAAAGAAAGTAAAGCTAGACTCTTACCAATTGAAGGGTGTGGCTAAAGTATGGTATACTCAATGCAAGAGGAATAGGCCAGTGGAAGCGGGTCCCATAGATTGGGAAGTGTTTAAGAAGGCATTCCTTGATAGGTTCTTTCCCCGAGAGAAGAGGAAAGCTAAGGTGGAAGAATTTATCAACCTTCATCAAGGAGGTATGAGTGATCAAGATTATTCTCTAAACTTTACCGAATTGTCCAAGTATGATCTATCTATGGTGGCGGATCCAAGGGATGAGATGAATAGGTACATGATGTGTGTGTCTAAATTAGTGAGAAAAGAATGTTGTACGTCAATTCTCCTTCATGGCATGGATATTTCCCGCCTTATGGTGTATGCTCAACAAATGGAGGATGAGAAACGCAAAGGCAACACTTGAAAGGTCAAAAGAGCTAGAACCGGTGATGGTAATATCTCCAATGATAAGTCCGATGGGAAAGGTCGGCAAAGGTTTAAGCAAAGATTCTCCAATCAAGGATCCTCTAGTACTTTAAGGGATGAGAAGGATAGGGTTTCCAACCCTAAATCACAAGCAGGTAATACAGGTGGTCCTTATGTTGCTTGGCCTAACTGTGCAAAATGTGGTAGAAAATAGAAGGCAAATGCTTAGTTGGCTCGGATGGGTGCTATGGGTGTGGTAAGAGTGGCCACAAGATGAGAGATTTCCTGGTACTCATGGCCAAGGGGAGAGAAGGCAAACAAATTCCTCCAAGCGGGTTCAACTCCAACGCTCAAAAGTAAAACTGCTTTTATGCTCTTTAATCCCGTGGTGACCAAGAGAGCTCCTTGGATGTGGTGACCGGTATGTTACAAGTCTTTTATATTGATGTTTATGCTTTTTTAGATCCTTGTGCCACTTTGTCCTTTGTTACACCTTCTATGGTATGAAGTTTGAAATACTCTGCGAAGTGTTGTTAGAGCCTTTTTCGGTTTCTACCCAAGTTGGTGACTCGGTAGTTGTAAAAAAAGTCTATAGAAGTTGTCCTATTTCTTGTCTCAGAAAGTTACCTTGGTAGATTTGGTAGAGTTAGAAATACTAGATTTTGATGTAATTTCGGAGATGGATTGGTTGCATGCTTGCTATGCCTCTATAGATTGTAGGACTTGTGTGGTTAAATTCCAATTCCCTATAGAATGGCTCCGGCCGAGTTGAAAGAGTTAAAAAAGCAACTAAGGGATTTGTTAGACAAGGGGTTTATCCGACCGTGTATCTCCCTATGGGGTGCTCCGGTTTTGTTTGATCGACTACAAGGGGCTATCTAGTTCTCGAAAATTGGCCTTCATTTGGGCTACCACCAACTTAGGGTAAGAGGGATTGATATAGCCAAAATGGCTTTCCAAACTAGGTATAGGAATTATGAATTCCTTGTGATGCCATTTGTCTTAACTAATGCCTCGGTGGCATTTATGGATCTAATGAATAGGGTGTTTAGGCACTACCTTGATATGTTTGTGATCGTGTTTATCAATGATGTTTTGATCTATTCAAGGAGTGAGGGTGAACATATGGACCATTTGAGGATTATATTGCAAATCCTTAAAGACCACCAATTATATGCAAAGTTTAGTAAATGTGTGGTTTGGTTGAGGTCCGTAGCCTTTCTTGATCATATTATGTCGAGCAAGGGTATTGAGGTAGATCCTAAGAAGCTGGATGCAGTCAAGAGTTGGCCTAGACCTCTAACTCTTTCCGATATTAGAAGCTTTTTGGGTTTTACTGATTACTATAGGAGGTTTGTTGAGGGTTATTCCTCCATTGCTTCTTCGTTGACATCTTTGACTCAAAAGAAGGCTAAATTTGAGTGGTCGGAGGCTTGTGAGAAAAGCTTCCAAGAGTTGAAAGATAGACTTACTTCTGTTTCGGTGTTGACCTTACTGGAAGGTACCGATGGGTTTGTGTTATATTGTGACATTTCCAGAGTGGGGTTGGGATCTGTGCTCTTGCAACATGGTAAGGTGGTTGCATATTCTTTAAGGAAAATGAAGGTACATGAGGAGAATTACCCGACCCATGATCTTGAACTAGCGGCAATAGTATTTGCTTTAAAGACATTACTTGTATGAGGTCCATGTTGATGTTTTCACCGATCACAAAAATTTTCAATGTGTTTACCCAAAAAGACTTGAATCTCTGACAAAGAAGGTTGTTAGAATTTTTAAAGGATTATGACATGAATGTCCTTTACTACCCCGGAAAAGCAAATGTTGTGGCGGATGCACTTAGTAGACTATCCAAGGGTAGTATGACTCACATAGAGGATAAAAAGAAAGAGCTAGTCCACAATGTGCACAGATTGGCTAGGTTAGGTGTCCAAATAGTAGATTCTCCTAAGGGTGGTTTCAAGGTTCATAATGGCTCTGAATCGTCCTTTGTGGTAGATGTGAAGTCTAAACAATAATTTGATCCTATATTAATGGAGTTGAAAGAGTCGGTACTCGTGAAGTCCGTTGAGGCTTTCTCCCAAGCGGGAGATGGGGTACTTAGCTACCAAGGTCGATTATGTGTTCCAGACGTTTATGGGTTAAGGGAGAAAATTTTAGAAAAGGCTCATGGTTCTAGATATTGTATACATCCGGGAGCCACCAAGATGTACCGTGATCTACGGGAAGTGTATTGGTGGAATGGTATGAAAAAGGATATTGCGGGATTTGTATCCAAATGTCGTAATTGCCAACAAGATAAGGTTCAGCACCGAAGGGTGGGAGGCTTTTTGGAAGCTATGCCAATTCCTACTTTGAACTGGGAAGAGGTGAGTATGGATTTTTTAGTGGGTTTTTCTTGTACTCAAAGGCAACATGATTCTTTTTGGGTCATTGTTGATAGGATGACAAAATCAGCCCACTTTATTCCCGCTAAGGTATCTCACTCGGCGGATGATTATGCCAAGTTGTATGTAATGGGGATAGTGAAGTTGCATGGAATTCCTGTATCTATAATTTCGGATCCGGGTACTCAATTTACATCTCACATTTGGAAGTCATTCCAAAAAGGGCTTGGTACTAAGGTGAAACTTAGCACCTCTTTCCATCCTCAAATGGATGGTCAAACGAAACGTACCATTCAAACTTTAGAGGACATGTTGAGGGCATGTGTTATAGACTTTAAAGGTAATTGGGATGATCACTTGCCCTTGATAGAATTTGCCTACAATAATAGTCACCACTCAAGTATCGGTATGGCTCCTTTTGAAGCTTTGTATGGTAGGAGATGTAGGTCTCCGGTTTGTTGGTTTGAAGTAGGTGAGATTTCCCTTATTGGTCCCGAGTTGGTTTATGAGGCTATTGAGAATGTTCAGCTCAATAGAGAGAGGCTGAAAACGGCTCAAAGAAGACAAAAGTCTTATGCCAAAGTGAGGATAAGGGACTTTGAATTAGAAATTGGTTATTGGCTCTATTTGAAATCGCACCCATGAAGGGTGTGATGAGGTTTGGCAAGAAAGGAAAACTTAGTCCCCGATTTGTAAGTCCTTATCAAATATTGAAGCCTATTGGGAAAGTTACCTATGAGTTGGACTTGCCAAATGAGTTGGCTTCGGTTCACCCGGTATTTCATGTTTCGATGCTCAAAAATTTATTGGGGACTCGGTGTCCATTATTTTTCTAGAAGGGTTGGGAGTTGATGAAAGCCTTTCGTATGAAGAGGTTCTGGTAGAGACCCTTGACCAGCAAGTAAAAAGGTTGAGAAACAAGGAGGTAGCTTCTGTTAAGGTTATATGAAGAAATCATCTAGTTGATGCTGCTACTTGAGAGGCTAAGGCCAATATGATGTCCCGATACCCTCATCTCTTTCCTTTTGCCTTTAATCAAGCTTGAGGTAAGTAGTATATCTTGAGTTTTAATGTTTTTTTTTTGGATTCATGTGTGTAAATGAGTTTTTCCATGATCCCATTATGTTATGCATGTTCTTGATGAAATTCATGTTTAGTGAGAAAATGAATTTTCATGATTTATGTTCCTCATGTTGTTGTGCGTTTAGTATGAGTTGCCTATTTGACTTCATGAGGTGTATTGATAAACATGCTTTAGTGTGCTTTTGAGAATATTGGAATAATGGTTTCACGATGTTGTGTTGAGCATTATTTAGTTGGGGAAAAGTAAGTTCCTCTTATGAATATGAGAAATATTGAGTTTCATGCGTATTGGTTTGTTAGATGTAGTTCCTACTACCTTGTATTGCATTGATTATGTGTTGAGACGGAGTTGTTGTTTCCTCCTTTAAATTGTGCATTATTTTGATACTTCATGCATGATGGGCTGCTAGTCTTGAGTCTTTAAATCCGTAAGGTATCTAGATCATCATTCGAGAATGAATGTTCCCAATGGGGAGATAATGTAACATTCCGGAAAGTTGTAAACTAAACTAGTGTCTAACATGAAACTAGTATGCTATGTTAAAGCTTTACGTTAGGGTTAAAGCTTAGAAAATACATTCTCGTACTTTAAAATTCCAATTTACATGTTAGAAAGTCAAGGCCTAAACCCCAAGGACCAACCACGGGTTCTTGAGAAAAAGGCGTAGAAAGTTGCCTGGGCAGTGACCTACTAGGGCAACCTACACCCCGTAGGTCAACCCCCGCCTCGTAGGTGGGGGTCGTGGGTAAAGCCCCTCAAAAACAAGATGCAGGCCATGACCTACAGACCTGCAGGATGAGAAGTAGGCCCATCCACGGACTGTAGGTCCCAGGCGTAGGTCATGCCTGCAACCTGCCAAATCTCGGCCAAGGTTAGGGTAAACAGATAAATTCCTAGGTTAGTTATTATGAAGTGAGGTCTTTTTATGTTGATTATTTCAACCTATATAAGGGTTTTTAAACCATTGAATAACCCATATACTTCATAAATCTCAACTACCCAAATCACAAACAACTTAACCCTCTCCAAAATATTTCTCTCACTAAAACCTCCATTTTATTTTAATTCAATTTAAATCCCCCCATTTTTATATAACGACTATCGAGTTAAATATTTGCTATTGACTATATTCTTCCGTATTCTCTGTGGGATCGACCCCGACTCATAGTTGGGTAAATATATTGCATACAATCATTTATATTTCTTTTCAAGAAGTATATTTGAACGTTATCACTTAGCACCGAGTGGATAGGGATATGTGATGGAACCCTCACGATAGTAGAGGCCGGGTTTCTAGGAACAATCTCTTGGGATGGAAGCCCTTATGTTACTAGAGGTCGGGTTTTCTAGGAGAAATCCCCTTATCCCCTAAACTATGTGCCCACATAGGTCTTTAGCTACTGGATCCACGTAAGCTAATAGTATAGTTCAACCTTCGGCAAGTAGGACAACTCATTTTCGGTGTGGGGTAGACAATGGATTCCATGATTAAGCTCTCATGGTCTATGTTGGTTAAATCTAATCCCACTATGATAGAATGAACTAGAATATGAGTTATGTACGTTAATGTGGGTAAGAGTATGGGATCTTATTCATACATTGCACAAGGATGCTATGAGGGTATTTATGGTATGTTCCCATTTATGATATAGTGATCAATATGTTGAATATGCTTGTTTATTATGCTTTTGCACTTATTTTTTATGATGATTCTTAACTTGGTAAAATGCATAGTTTTCAATTAAAATGTCCCTTTTTAGCATGTTTTATGGTTTTCATGAATATCTACGATACTTAGTGCAATGTTGTACTAACCCATAATTCTTCTACATTTTCTATTAGTGTAGGTCCCGGTTCTTGAGGTGGTATCCTTCTTGCTTGAAGCTTGGATTGATTATTCTCCTCGCTTACTGGTGAGTCCTCATGGTTCGACGACAGATTATGATTTCTTTCTAGTTTCAATCTTGTACATTCAGTTGAGAACTATGTTGTTAAGGGCTTTGACCCTATTTAGAGACTCATATTGTAATAGATGGCATTGTTGGACAAGTATAGACTTCCGCTTTACTTTGATGAAAAACTCTTAAGGCTTGAAAAATATGTATTTCTACTCTTTATTGTTCTTTAATTATGTGATTATGATATGCTAAGTGACTTACTTGGAGCCTTTCGGGGTCCATGTTCCATGTTATGACTAGGGGGTACCCTTGGGTCATGACACTGCATGTTTATGTCTATAAAACTGAGTCCCACTTTCAGATGTAATCTTCGTCCCCATGATACTTCTTTTATAAGGACACATAAAACACTGGATGAACTCCAGATAAGCTAGGGGGTAAGGCCAATCTAAAAGCCACTAGCCCTATAATGCCAAGAATCTCAAAGGGACCAATGTATCAAGGACTAAGATTGTCCTTCTTACCGAATCTCATCACCCCCTTTATGGGTTACACTTTTAGAAGAACTTCCTCACCAGCCTGAAATACCATGTCTGTTACCTTACCATCTGCATACTTATCTGTCGACTCTAGGCTGCCTCTCACCTTATCCTGATCATCTTTCACCAAATTAACCCCAAAAGGTTTCATATCTCCAGTGTCAAACCATACTATGGGTGATCTACATCCCCTCCAATAAAGTGCCTCGAATGGTGCCATGTCAATGCTGGAGTGGTAACTGTTATTATAGGAGAACTCACACAACTGTAGGAACTTATCCCAATCCCCTCCAAAGTGAATCACACATGTCCTCTAACACTTGAATCGTTCTCTCTAACTACCCGTCCATCTATGGATGGAAAGTTGTGCTAAAAGTCAGTTGAGTACCCAACTCATCATGCAATTTTCTCCAAAACTTGGATGTGAACTGCGTACCACGGTATGAGATGATAGAAAGATGGACCCCGTGGAACCTCACTATCTCTTTCACATAAACCTTAGACAACTTTTGAGCATTATAGTCTACTCTGACTGGAATAAAATGGGCTGACTTAGTCAATCTATAAACCACAAAATCCATACGTATCTTTTCCCACATCAATTCCAAAATTGGCATTCGCTAAAGCAAACCTGTCGGCCTTTGGTGCTCATACGTTACATGCCGACAGTTTTGGACCTTAGCCACAAACTCAGCTATCTATGTAGCACTCCGAAGTCTAGTAGGAAAACGAGGTCTAAGTATGAGGGCAACAAGAAAAGACTAGAGAGCAGGGGCCAACACAAAAGGGAAAGGGCCTAGTCAAGGGTAAAGTCTGCCCAAGCTTGCCAAGGTACTGCCCACCTCCACGACAGCCTTAACGGCTTGTGGTGGCCACCACGACTCGTGGTGCCACCCATGGTGGTGAGTCAGTAGCTCACAAAGGATCCTTTAACTTGGGCTCACCTCCACAAGCCACTTCATGGCCAGTGGTGAAGACCACGGTTCGTGGGAAGGCTCGTGGTGATGCCTACAACTCATGGAGGCCAAGGCAAGGTGGCCTACCCACCTGTCCATGACAATGACCAGTGGTGAGGACCATGGCTTGTGGTGCATGTCGTGAGGCTTGGACAGTAGGATACCAAGTTAGGACATTTTGGGACTTGTCAATTTAAGTTAGAATAAAGTGAGGTCATTTTGTTTTGGCCTAATACACCCATAAAAGTGATATTGACCCTTTAAAATCATAAGTCAAGACATTATTTCCAAAAACTCCAAAAGAATCCCAAAGTTTATCCTCTAAAATATTTCTCTCTGTACAACTTGAAGAAGAAGAAAGAGTTGGAGCTAGGATCAAGATCAAGTCTCCATTCCTCAAGAAATTGTGGGCATTGTAATCAAGGTATGAAGTATTTTCATCCATGTATCCCCTATGATTTCCCTAATTTAGAAGAAGAATTTCTCAATTCTATTTAGGTTTCTTCTAATGTTATGGGTATTGACCTAATTTAGGTGATTATGATTTTTTGTTACTTAATTGGTAGAATTACGTGTTTTTAGGATGAATTTACATGTACCCATGCCTAACCCATGTCTAGAACAATGAAATTGATGTAATTGTGTTTTATACCGTAAAAGGGGAAATTGAGGATTTAAATGTAATATTCTAGAATTGATGAAATACATTGTACATCTCTTGAGATTTAAGCATGTAGACGTGAATTGATTGAGATTATGTATCCTTGATGAATCATGATTAGTAGAGATAGAGATTGGGGCTATATGACGAGGTATGATTTGATTGCCTAAGATTGAAGCATATAGATGTGAATTGCTTAAGAGTAAAGAATATAAACATGAATTGAATGAGATCAAGTATATATATGATGAATTATCAATTGTAGGATTGGATGATTAGAATTGTCTTGAACCTAAGGCATGTATTATGAATGATAATTAGTAGGTCTTTTAGACTAAAGGTAATATGATGAGCTATGAAGATTTGGGATTTGAGAGTAAAAACTTATATGATGAATGTAGATTTTTAGATAGGATTGTTGTGGTAGGATTTGCCAACATGATATATATTATGAATGTATGAATGTTATGATTAAATTCATATCTAGTGTTTGAATCCTAGGAGTGGTGATTGACAGTAAGTTGTGAACCTTGAAATAGCAAAGTATGAGATGATGCATGTTTTTATCATGTCTAAGTAAATGCTTTAAGGATGCTTTGAGAGTGAAGTGTCAATGATTATGATATAGATGTTGTGTTGATCGAAAGGACATTCTCATGAATACATATGAACATTATTGTGAAAGATTTTCTCATATAGAATGATTCTAGGTTGAAAGGCTTGCTCACCTAAAATGATTCAAAGCATGTATGAACTATGATAGCTTGAAGTGGTAATATGAGGTCCCTTCATGAATAGCTTAACTTGGTAAGATAAGACCATCTTGGTAGTTTGAGTTAGTACATCTCATGGATAACCTTGGATTGACCAATAGTACCCTTCCAATGGTTAGCTTGAACTAAGCACTATACTGCTTTGCATGGTAGATTGACAAGGTGAGGCCACACCATATGATGATACCTTGTAGTACCCTTCCTTGAGTAGCTTGGACTTGCTTAAGGTGCTTTCCATGATAACTTGTCTAGCATAATGAGGTGTTTTTCCTTGGTAGCCTTGAACTGGTAAATCATAACCATTCATGAGTAATGACTTGGCTTGGACTAGTAAAGAAGTACTCTTTCATGAATAATAAGAATATATATAGAGGGACTAATCCCTAACCAAAGTGGCATGTTTATGGTGAAGAAAGGTTATTTCAAGGAAGTATATTAAGTATGTTTCAATATGAGATTCCTAGTATGAGAAATGATTAGCTTGGATAGTTGCCTTACATGATATGTATGAATAGAGGTGCTGACCTATGAATTGAGTAAGAACAAGTTGAGGTTACTTGAGAAGTGTTCCTCTTATGAGCATGATGACTTATGTACATTGAATATGCTTATGACTTATGTTCTTATCTCCTATTATTTTAGCCTATGTCTTATGTTGACTAATGCTTAT
Source organism: Solanum microdontum (assembly GCA_036250385.1). Lineage (NCBI taxonomy): Eukaryota > Viridiplantae > Streptophyta > Magnoliopsida > Solanales > Solanaceae > Solanum > Solanum microdontum. The sequence continues at coordinate 22,033 of JAJONQ010122188.1, forward strand.
GACAAGCTTATGTAGATGATTTATGCTATCCACTATATTAAGTACATTTTTGTACTAACACATACTTTTGCATACATGCTTATCAAATGTGGGGTCCGGCAATATCGACTTCCATCCCCGTGGCTAGGTTCATAGTAGAGCAAGGAATAAAGATTTGGTGAGTCCTCATAGTATTGAAGATTTGACCACCATTCCTTTGTGTCCTTTATTTTATGTTTAGAACTATTGTATGGGATGTGTCCCTAAGACTTTCAAGTATTAAATGGTTTGAGACAAGTGTTAAAGACTTCCGCTTCATTTTATGAAACTTTGATGTTATGAAAAATATTTTAAGATTCCGCTCATTTCTGTTGCAGTATGTTATGATATACTAAGGGTCATGTATGAGGCCCTTCGGGGTCTTGCATGCCTTGTTACATCTAGTGTGTACCCTGGGTTGTGACAAACTTTGTAATGAGAACACGAGGTTTAGAATGATTCTAGGATGTCTCAAAACAATGTCTAGTATAGTCGTGTTCATAAGTGTGAAGCACCACATTTATGAATTAGAGGCTACGAGATGCTTAGGAAACTTCACTTCTTTATAACTCTAAGTCGTGCCATAGTGTTTAACTCTATAAGGTCTTTCTCCTAATCCTTACCCGATGTTCTACAGGATATGACTACTAAAAGGGCTAATGCTAGAAGTTATGAGAAAGAAAATGTGGAGCAAGAAGTTCCTCTCCAACCTCCTCCTCAAGCTCCGATTCAACCTATAGGTGAGAATGTTACTAATGCAGATCTTTAGACGGTTTTTCAAGTGATGGCTCAAGCCGTGACATCCCAAGCCAATAGAGAGGTGGTAGCCCCCGTGAACCCAAATGTTAGTACGATGCCGTCAAGAGAGACAGATTGTATAAGGATGAACCTTACAGAATTTTATGGCTCCAATGTTGAGGAATATCCTCAAGAGTTTATAGATAAGGTCTATAAGGTAATTGTTATTATGAGGGTGACTCTGGTAGAGAAGGCGGAATTGGCTGCTTACCAATTCAAGGTAGTTTCTCAAATTTAATTCAATCATTGGAAGGAAGCTAGGCCGGTAGGAGCGGGTCCCGTATAGTGGGAAGTGTTTAAATTGGTGTTTCTTGATAGGTTCTTTCCCATTGAGATGAGGGATATGAGTGTGAAGGAGTATGCTCTAATGTTCACCCAATTATCAAAATATGCTCCATCTCTGGTGTCCGACCCTAGGTCGGGATGAGTAAGTTTATGTCGGGACTGTCTGATCTAGTGGTGAAATATTGTCGTACGGCTATGCTCATTAATGACATGGATATTGCTCGCCTTATGACTCATTGCAAAAAAAATTAATAGGAGAAACTAAAAGGGAGATCTATGGAGAAAAATATGTCTAGAATGGAGTATGATAATTCCTCCCATGCAGTTCCGATAAACATGGTCATCCTAGGCATCGACTAAGGTTTTTTGAACAAGGTTCCTCCGAATCTCCTAAGTATAATGAAGATAGGGTGTCTAACCTTAAACCGCAAGGAATTAGTAGTGAATCCCTATGGCCTACTTGTGCTAGGTAAGGAAAGAGACATGAGGGTAGGTGTTTAGCCGGCAAAGAGGGTAGCTTTAGTTGTGGTGAAAGTGGCCACTAAATGAGGGATTGTACAATGGAAAAGGCTAAGAGAACAGTGGGTAAGCAAGCTCTTCCTAGTGGTTCGGGTGCGGATGCTCCAAAGAATAATAGGCTTTATGCTCTCTAAGCTAAAGGTGAACAAGAGTATCCTCCGGATGTGAATACCAGTATGTGTTTTATGCTTTATTAGATTGCGGTGTAGCTTTGTCTTATATGGCTTGATAGATTTATTTGCTAAACTTTGATGTGGTCTTTTGTATAATGAGATACATTATTGTTTTGTTTTATTGATGCTAGAACCCGATATGGTAAATACGAGTTTTGGGTATTTTCCATGGGTTAGCATCATCTTGGGTGATGGATGTGAAAGCTTAGTCATAACTTGATACGACCTTAGTTGAATTAAAAGAAATGGTGCTTAGAAAGTCCGATTCGGTTAGCTCCCAAAGGGGAGATCATATGCTTATATAGCAAGGTCATTGAGTTTTCCTAATGTTTATGATTTGGACTTACATGAAGGAATAATGAGTTTGGGAAGCTTAGTCCCCGTTTGGTAGGCTCATGTGAGAGATTTTGAGACATGTTTGTAAGGGTTCTTAAGACCTAGGTTTCCTAATGAGCCAATTGGTGCATTTGGTTTTCTATGTCTCTAGGTTATAGAAGTTTTTTTGAGATCCGACATTCATGGATTCCTTATAAGGGTTGAGAGTTAATGAGAATCTCTCTTTTGAAGAAGTACCGTTTGAGATTTTAGCCCGACAAGTTAAGAAGTTGAAGAGCAAGAAATTTGCTTCCGTGAAAGTGTTATAGAGGAATATCTTAGTTAAGGGTGTTAGTTGAGGGAGCTACTTGGGAGGCCGAGGCTGTGAAGATGTCCCGATATTCTCATCTTTTCCTCCTACTCCTCCTTTATCTTCAGATGATAAGTCTCTCATGGTTTGTTCTTAGCGTGAAGTCATGTGTATTTTAGATGTTCCCATGATTTCCTTATGTTATGCACATTCATGAAAACATGTGTCTAAAAAGAAAATAAGTTGGCATGCTTGACTTCCTTATGTTGTAGTGCATTGAGTATGAGTTGCCTATAGACTTCATGAGATGAGTTGTTAGACATGCCTTAGCTAGGAGTTGAGAGATTCCTCCTTTAATACATGTTATGAGTATAGATTGCATATAGGCTTCATGATATTGTGTTGAGAATGTTTTTAGCTTGGAGATTATATTTCCTCCTTGAACATGATTAGTTCTGAGATTTCATGTATAATGGGTTATTAGAAGTAGTTCCTACATTCCACATGATGCATTGAGTACATTTAGCATGGAGTTGATGTTTTCCTCCTGGGTTGTGTGCATTAGATGTGTTGCATGCATGATGGGTTGCTAATCTAGAGTCGTTTCCTTAATGTCATTAGAGGGCGAATGTCCCAGAGGGGGAGATATTCTAACACCCTGTAGTCTAGTAGGCCAACTAGGGTAAAGTATGAGGGTAACAAGCCAAGACAAGGAGGCAAGGGCCAAGGGAAAGGGAAGGGCCAAGGCTGCCCAAGCTTGCCAAGGCACTACCCACATCCACGATAGACTTGACGGCTCGTTTTGGCCGCCATAACTCGTTGTGCCACCCGTGGTGTGAGGAAGTAGCTCACCAAGACTTCCTCAAGTTGGGCTCACCTTGATGATCAACTTCACTGCCAGTGGTGAAGACCATGGCTCGTGGTGATGCATTCAACTCATGGAGGCCAAGGCAAGGTGGCCTAGCCACTAGTCCATGACCACGAGCAGGACCACGACCAGTGGTGAGGACCACAGCTCTGGTGCCTATCGTGAGGCCTGGACACTAGGCTGCCAAGTGATTACATTTTGGGAGTTTTCAATTTAAGTTAGAATAAACTGAGGTTGTTTTGTTTAGGACTAGTACACCTATATAAGTAATTTTAACCCTTTGAACTCACCATTCAAGACATCATTTTCAAAAACCCCAAAAGAATGCCAATGTTCATCTTCTCAAATATTTCTCTCTCTAGAACGTTAAGAAGAAGAAAGAATTGGAGCTAGAATCAAGCTCAAGTCTCCATTCATCAAGAAATTGTGGGCTTTGTAATCAAGGTATGCTGGCTTTTCATCCATCAAATCCTTTCATCCATGGAGCCCCTATGATTTCTTAATTTAGAAGAATAATTCCCCAATTCTAGTTAGGGTTTCTTCTAATGTTATGGGTATTAATCCAATTGAGTAGATTATCATTGTTTATGCTTGAATTGATAAAATTATATGTTTTAGGATGAATTTACATGTACCCATGCCTAACCCATGTCTACAACGATGAAATTGATGTAATTGGGTTTTATTCCATGAAAGGGGAAATCGTGGATTTAGATATAATCTTCTAAAATTGATGAAATACATTATAGATTTCTTGATAGTTAAGAATCTAGACGTCACTTGATTGAGATTAATGTATGCATGATGAATCATGATTAGTAGAGACAAAGATTGGGGGTTATATGATGAGCTATGATTAGATTACTTAAGGTTGAAGAATGTAGATGTGAATTGCTTAAGAGTAAAGCATATAAACATGAATTGAATGAGATCAATTATATATAAGCTGAATTATGGCTTTTAGGCTTTGATGATTGGAATTTTCTTGAGACTAAGGCATATATTATGAATGATAATTAGTAGGGATTTTAAACTAAATATTATATGATGAGCTATGATGATTAAGGCTTTACCACTAAAAGCATGTATGATGAATGTCGATTTATAGATAGGATTGTTGTGGCAGGATTTACCCACATGATCTCTATTATGATTGTATGAATGTTATGATGAAATCCCTATCTAGTATTGTATCATAAGTGTTGTGATTGAAAGTAGGTTTTGAACCTTGAAATAGCAAAGTATGAGATTATGCATGTTTTTATGAAGTCTAAGCAAATGCTTTAAGGACGTTTTGAGAGTGAAGTGTTGATGAGTCCACAAATTGGATTTATTTAGGGCTATATTTTAATAGAAATTGTGTCCTCAAATTCTTATTTTATCTCAATATCTGATGAAAACTCTTAAGTTTCAGGTATTTGAAGTTTGAAAGAAAGCATGGACACTACGACGCAAAAAGGAACAGAAAGGCTGAAAAGAATGAAGAAATGAAGGTCTGAGGATCGCCGAGTCCACTTGGCGAGTCGTCGAAGGGTCTTACTTCTCATTTTGTTCCAATGTGCTGAGCCCTGAAGGAAAGGATAAAGTCTGTGAAAAAAGGGAGCAGTTGGCGCCTCACCGAGAAGTTCCGCGAAGCAGTACCTTGTCGCCCAATGACCTAGAGCACGACGATGTTGAAGGCTGGTGCAACACGGCGATGAATTACACCAAAAGGAGAATCGCAGAGTTGATCGGTGACTCTGACTAACAATGCCGAATGATCTGTTGTAGCACAAATCTGTAAAAACTATAAATACTAGTTAGAGCTGTAGTTTTAAGTGTGAAACAATATTTATAATTTTCATATAGAATACTACTTTTTGATATTTTTTCTCTAAGTTTGAGAGGGTTTTGAAGACTTGAAGATCCAAAGGGTTTCATCTTCAAGATTTGGATTTGGGTCTCTTGGATTCTTCAATTTTGGCATGTATCAAGACTTAAGTCTTCATACCCAGTTGAATGTGAACTCAATTTGGTATAAATATCTATCTCTTATACATGTGTGGCTAAAACCCCCAATTCTTGGGGTGTGATTTAGCGAATATAGGTTAAGATAATTGTTGGAACTTGCTTAATGATAGTTTAATCATAGTTTAATTATGATTTAGTTTGTAGTTGTGGATAGATTTAATGAATTTGTAGTTTCAAATACAAGTGTATTTATGTGTTTTCGGCTTGCTCAAGAGATAGATCGGAAAACTAAAACTACTAAATTGTTGGCCGGTGGGAGTGGGTCGACATGAGGTCCAGCTCAAGAGAGTGATTCATAGTCTCATTCCCACACACTCAGCGAGAGAGAGTGAGTGGGTTATAGGCTGGTCTTCATGCGTTAAGTGGGTGTTCGATAGGAAAACATTTGAAATGGGGTAAGTTGCGAGAGAGAGCTTATCCCCCTTAAAGCTTAGCCTAGTCACAATTATTCTATTAATCTTTTATCGAAAGCATGTACCCAATAATCTAGATTTACCCGTATTGTTGTCATATCCCAAGGATCCCTTCTCACTACTTAGAAATCCTTGTTTATTTTGTTGTTTTTAGTTACTAGTGACAAAACCCCATTGTTAATTGACACTCTTGTGTCCCCCTTTAATTTACAATGTTTTTAATCGTTAATGTCTTTAGCTAAGACTAGTTAAAACGAAATTGTATTTTTCAATTAATTCTCAAAACCACTCTCTTGGGAATGATCCCAACCCTTGGTTTGGTTACTAAACTATTGTACGATCGTAGACACTTGCATTAGAAGTTGTGTCTTCATTACGCAAACATCAAAATGTTGCCGGTGCTGGGGAGTGATGTTATTTGGGTATTCTTAGTTAAGTAGAATTTCTGTTTTTTATAGTTGTAGTTTTACTAACTTAATTTTTAGTTTTGTTTTGATTGTTAGAGTTTTGAAGCAGGGGAGTTGTACATATCTAGCAGTACTTGCAAGCTAATGGGGCTGTCGTCATTAGAAGGGATGATATTCCGAGATATGATCCTAACTTCTAGGCAATCTGAAGGTGAACGGCTTCATAAGACATGGCTGAGGTTCAAACCACTACTGGGTCTATGCCTTACTCACGGAATCCCCGAAAGAGTCATTTTGGAATCTTTCTACTGAAGTCTTAGTCTAGGAAACAAAATGATGGCTGATCAAATTACCTCTGGTATTCTAGTACGACAACCCTATGTGGAAGCAGCCAAATTGCCAGACAACTTAACTGAGCCAGATCAGGAAATGAAAAGGAGAGATTTCGACTTAGTGATCTTGTTAACTCAGTTAGATGAGCTGACAAAGAAAATTGAGGATCTTGAAGTCCAGTGAAACAACAAAAAGCGCTACGTTCCTCCTCATTAACGAAGGAGAATTAAGAACAATGAGTGTGGACAGAACAAAGAAATCCTCACACTTCTAGCCCACAAATCCAGTGAGCAACATAGTGTATTGGAGGAGCTCATGGAGAATGTATCGTTGTTGAACCAGATGACAACATCCCATGCTATGCTCATTCAACTAGTAGGTTCTCAAATGGATCAAGTGTTGACTGAACTCTATCCGAATTTTAAAGAAGGATTGCCTGATGAAGTTAAGGAAAACCTCACCATTCGAGCATAAGTGTTAACTTGCGTCGTGCCACGACATTAACTAAGGCGCAATTTGGGAGGCAACCCAAAACCTTTAAATGTTTGTAATTTGTTATTTTTGAAATAATGGTGTTTTTATTTTGTAGGATTGGGCATGAAAAGTTTGTGAAAAGTACAAGATGAAGTACACAAGTCCAATTGGCGAATCGCCGACTAGATCGGCAACTGTGACAAAGACCAACGTTTGGATCCTCACTTTGACTGAGGGTCCTTTAAAACTCGGCAAGTTAGATAAACACTGAGCGGATCACCAAGTAGCGGAGCGAATTCAGCTAATGTCACCGAATGGGTGAGATCTGGATGGTTTTTATAAAGCCACAGGTTTTGACTTTCAACCTTGTTCATATTTCTCACTCTCGATTTTCGCCAAATCACACATACTTAGTATGTTCAAAATTTTCACATCTCGTGAGTATTCTAGCTGATTTAGTAGTGCTTGGATCTATACTAATATGGTGCCTAGCATCACAGTCTTCACTTAATCTGCCTAAAATGTTGGTTCTCCATACCCTGCATTTAATTGTGATATTTATACTGCCATTGCAAGTAATTTTATCATATGTCGTGTATTGTGCCTTTCTGATAAATTAAACTATTCAAGTGCCTCTTTTGATTCACGAATCCAACTCGTATGCTTTGAATTTTTGAATCTCGCTCTTATGATTTAGCATGAATGAAATTTTGTGAGGTGCTCCTACATACTGTTTAAGTTGGGGAAAGGCCCGGAAAACTGTAAGCTTAATTGATCTAGTGAATGTTTTGATTTTGTTCTCGGCGGTTTACGGGGTTGTATTCGAGAAATTGAGTTGAATCTAGGCACGATTGAGCCATTCGGCATGCTGAGTTGAGCTCACCGAATCACTTGGCGATTCACCGAAAGACCCTACCTCACCTTTGATTTCATATTACACCTAATGTTTAGTTTTGTACCTCTCGGCGATAAGCCTAAGATCGCCAGGAGCGTTTAGCAACTCACCGAGAGTATTCTTGACCACCTTTTGTTTTGCATCCCTAAACCCTTGCGACACTAGAACTTTCGATGAGCTACCCATGTTCGCTGAAAGTCATTGACGACTCGCCGACTTGATCAACGAATCTGTCTGTAGTAAACTTTCGATGTTTGTACACGAATATTTTCTAACTTTTTCTCAATGTATTGCAGACATGGCCAGACCCAAAGTCGTGGGTAGAAACATGCCACCCCGAAATAAGGCTAAGGGGATTAAAATCAATGAAGGTGTAGTCGTATCAAAAGGCAGGGTTGCAAAGCCTTCCACAACTGGTAAAAAGGGGAGAAAAAAAGTGAAGGCACCAACATCACCAAAGATCAACTCTGCCAGCAAGGGCATTTATGACACTTATCTCACTATTTCTAGGAGTAGTGACGAACAATAAGAAAGCCAAAGCACAACCTCTGATGATGATGAGCTGATAATGGCACAAGGAGCTGAGTTGCGATCTAAAAACTTGAATGATCTATCTAGGATCCGGAAGCCTCCGCTGACCACACCTATTCCCCCAGTCCCAGAATAAGCAATAATGTTGGCATCGCCAATACAGGGTCATCCTCCCAAGTTCATGAACATATTGAAGATGGAGGGATTAAAGACAATTCTTGAAGAAAAACGTCTCTCAACTGATGGAGTGATTTATAGGTATCCAGATATTATGAGATGTTTGAAACCACATAGCATCAAGATTTTTACAAAGACCCATGGCCCATATGTTTCAAGCTGGGTCAGAGAGTTCTATAGTGCGTACATTATATTGATACCATATGGGAAGAAACCGGTAGCCAAATTTGTACCGGTTGACTATCTAGTTGTCAGGGGAAAGAAAGTGCACTATGACCCTCCTGTTATAAATGTTGTTCTGAGGTGCACCGCGACACTCGAGGACAACAGTCAAATAATGATTAGAAAAACATCACTGGAAAGTATGAAAGGATGGTTGGCCCCATTAATATCTGATGGTACACCAAAGTATCTCGAGACTAGGGTAGTTATTGAAAAGAAGGACCTAAATATGGCAGCAGGATATTGGTTTGGCTTCATTAGTATTACGATTATGTCTTCACAGAATGAATCTATCCGTCGCCACGCAAAAGAAGCCTGCCTAGATTGTCTCATTAAGAGAACAACACTAAACTTGGGACAAATCATTGCATCAGAGATACTTTGGCGTGCAAGGCAGCACCTGACCTCACTTCCCTTCCCTGTATTGATCACTGAGCTGTGCAAACAGGCTTGAGTACCTAGATATGGAAAGAAAGATGTGGTTGTAATTCTCGTATCCTCCACTGATATCCGGAGAATAGAAGATGAATATCTTAAAGATTAGGCAAAGAAGAAGTAGAAGGAAGCACAGTTTACTAAATCCAGACATGTAAAGGCATCTTTGCCTACTTTGGTCCCTGGGCCCACTGCTGTTACTGTATTCCGAACTCCGATCACCCAAACATCATTAATTCCAATGGGACAACTTACCTATTCTACGGATCGTCGAGCAGCCAAACTCAAAACCTCCATCCCTGGTATGATTCAGACTACCTTGATTGATGTTGTGACACCAATAAAAGCTACCATTGACACCCTTGAGGCTAGATTAGTGGTGTGTGAGCATGACCAAGGGGCCAAAAATGAAGTGACAGCATTAAAGGCCGATATTATTCCTCTGAGGAATAATGTGGATCAGTTGAAGGCCACCTTTTTATGCATGATCTTCAGAACGACAGAGATTATAAATATACCTTAAATACATTCAGCCACCATCAGAAATGAGGATAGAATTGAGCAAACAGATAAGCCGGAGTAAGAGGAATAGACATATAAGGAAATGTTTGAGGAAACTGCAGAAGTTGCAGACAAGTACCTGACAGAAATTGAAGTAATTATGATAGATGCAGTTGTACAGGCTTCCATGGCAGACACTCCTTTGGCTATCTCTAGTGGAGATGGTCCTTGCGGTGTTACCCACAGTACGAAATCTCGAGGCCAAGTTGATACCCCAAACACGAGGACCCAAACAGATGGAGCGAATGCTTAGACATGATCCCCTATTTACCTTCCTATTTGTCTTTCGTTATTTTTAAATCTTGGATAATCTTATTAGCATTTGAGGACAAATGTTTTTTGTTTGTGGTGGGGTGAGGCCCACACCTTTTGCGTGCTACTTTTGTTTGTGTTTCGTGTATATATTTGGGTTGTTCTATTTAAAATTTTGTTAATACTGCTTTTCTGTGGATGTTTGAGCTTGTGGCTCTTTTTCTTTTAAATTGCAAAATGAATTTGACTTGTCCGAAAAGTTTTGCCACCTCTCGTGTGTTGAATGTGGCTGTTCTTTTGCAAAATTTAAGTCTTGGATCCGATCAATACCGATGACTTGAATAGTGCTCTCAATCAAACGAACATGAATGCGCGGCTACAACGAGGCTAAATGAAGTTGCATAGATAATATGTGAACTTTTTGCATCTCGTTATGACTAGCCTACTATCGAATTGAGTCTCTTGTGATGATCATTACATCCTAGCGCTAGTGTGGAGTCTTCTTTGACTGTAGTGTCAATACCTAGTGTGATGAGCTTACTTTGAACCATGCATCATAGATCCTAGAATTTTCCCCGTTGGTCCGGTCAACTAAGTGATGCTATCTCTTGATATGATCTTAGGCAACTTCTAAGAGTGTGAGTCAATTTGACATATACCTTATTTGTGACCTACCTTGTGAGTGTGTGAACCACTTTTGAACACCCCTGGAGCCTTACCTTTCTTTGGAAGAAACTTGATGAAATCATAATCTTTCTTTATCCATTACCTATAATCCTCTTGAATTGTGTTTAATTGAATAGCCAACTTAGGCCAAAAGCCTAAGTTGGAGGTGTGGTGAAAAAGAAAAAGGGAAAGTCAAGAAGTGCAAGGAAAGTCTCCTATAACTCTTCCATATAAAAAATGAGAAAGAGAAAAAGAGAAGAAAAGAAAAAAAAAGAGAAAGTTGTGGAATAAAGTACCAAAGAAATAGGGTTCTGAACAATCCATGGAAAGCGAATAATAGTATGACTTATGAGCACTAAAAAGAATGATGAAGGAAAAGGAAAGGACGTGTTGTGAGCACCACATTTCATGACACTACAACATTTTAGGCCTACGTCCACCCAAGTAAAGTGCAGCCTAAACTAGCAAAAAGTGTGGCCTTTGATAAAAGGCCACACTTTTGGACTTTACGCATTAGGGGGTGGCCTAAACCAGCGTAACCTTTGACATTAGGCCACACTTTTGAAATGTTGCCATAGCAGCTACACTTAAAAAGCATGGCCAAAGAGGTATAAAGGGCACGCTTTGTAGTAATTCATTAGCAACACCTTTTGTTTGATTATACTACACTTAAAAGCGTGGCCTTTGCTTTGTTATTGGTCACACTTAAAAAGTGTTGCCTTTTATATCACATCTAGAACATCACTTATAAATTGTAACTTTTCTTATGTACAAGATAAAATTTGTAAGCAATAAGCCACACATTGGACATCCCTATAGCAACACTTTTGAAGTGTGACAATGTTGTGTAGAATTTTTGTAGCAACAATTTTTCATTTTTAAGTATAATAATTTTTATTTGCATATAATCAATAATCACACAATTAAATATATAAGTGATCTAAACCACAAAATTAGCAAATATATAAATCGAAGCTATATATTTCAAATAAACTTCGAGAAACATGTCTTGTACAACCAATACATAGAAAGTGATTGCTTAAAGATCTCTACTACAAATAAATTACACAAAATCAACTACATTCAAACAAATATGACAACAGTACAAAAACTCTTCACCATTCAGTACAATAGATCAAGTTTACTTCTGGTCACTATTCAAATTCAATTACCGGCATTTTCCTGCACATTCAAAATAAAATTGTTTCCAACACCAGACACCTCATTACAAACACTTTCCACACCGGAAATTGTTCCTGCTGATAGAAATACCTCAGGATGACAGACAGCAGGACCTGAAAATATTGTTTCAGATTTGCTCTCATCAATAGTAACCAAATGATAGACCTTCTCAAAATCCAAAAGTGATTCATGCAAGAGTTAATCAGTATCTTTAATTGATAAATCTGGATGGCTTACCAAGGCTTTTTCCACATGAAATGCACCTTCTTACTTTTGGGAAGACCCTTCTACTAGACCAAACATTGTATTACTCACACCAAGTTGATTACACTCCGAATATGGCTCAGGCATAGGTGTTTGTAGAAATGACTGAGCATCGAACCTGAAACTTGCATATTTCAGTGGAGTAACTGCTAACCACGACATCAGACAAAGAGATAAAGAGGTTGCAATGAAACATATGGAGTAGACACATTTCTCCCAATACTCCACTTTAAATTATTAACCCAATCACTATTTCCAAATATCATCTCTATGACAAATATAAATGTGCCAAGAGATAAGAGCTCCATTCACTGAGAAATTTTAAGTGCTCAGAGTTCATATCAAAAGCTTTTAAGGAAGCACTAATATCTATATATACTAATAAGAAAAAATGCCAGATTTGTACGAGTATCGTATGTCAATCTTTCTCCTTTCCTGGTGACAGAAAAAAAGGGGATAGATAACGAATATGATATCAGGAAATAATTTAAAGTTGCTCCCAATAAGACATCAAGAATCAGGCGTAGATTTACGAATGAATCAGCACTCGAGAATACACCTACGTCTAGCAACAATATTTTCCTCGTCTGTCACATGGGAAAAATAAGAAAAGATTGTTTCCAAGGAAAACAGACCTTATAATTCATATCCAGCTTCCTTTGTACACCTGTTATAGAGTTTTCAAAAGGAAATAATTGAATAAGAAACAAAATAAAGAAGGTATGTTTTTGTGTGTAGCTAAAAGGATGGATGGTTCTTTCACAGTTAAATTCAAGAAAGAAAAATATAAAATGGTTATTGCAAAGAAAACTAGGACTCATATTTAGCTGGATCACAGTAAAATCCTTTAAATTCTTATATGTCACATGCAATAAACGACAGTTGTGACTTGACAGTAAAGAAATTGTTGCTAGGTTTGATATTGTGCAACAACCCAGATGACCACTTGTACTTCTGCTCCACTACACCCTGCACAACAACTACAATAAAAAAGTCCATGTGCTAGGTTACAACACTAATTACATATAAATTCACAAGATGTAATAAATATTCATGAAAATGAACTTCACTTATTTTTGCCTTTGTTTAGTAGATTCTATAAATACAAAGTACCTTACAAAATATTACCCAACAGAGAATTAAAATCTTTTACCCGTCTTTGGATCCTCTCATCTACTATAAATTGACCATTTGTAACTACAACAATTTTCATTAGTGTCTATCATGTAGTAGAGATCTATATGAGTTCAATAGTTAATCTAGTTTGCTGAAAAATGCGAAAATGGATGAAACATCTATATAGCAGCAACTACATACCTTAACTCAAGGTGATGAAACAAATAGCTATAATCTTCATTCTTTGATGTGCAGTGAAATCTTAGCTTCAACAGGAAATCTAGTGAAAGCTTCATTCTAACGTCCATTGCAACCGTGAGTTAGAGAGAATAATCAACAGAACTACATAGTCATATATAGAAAAAATGAGTACAATCTCACTATATATAGTATAGACAGTTTGCTCTAACCGAGTGTATAAATATCAACATAGTGAGTGTAATCCCGCAAGCAGTGTTTGGAGAGGATTGTGAGTACATAGCCTTATCCCTACCTTGTAGGAAAAGAGAGGTGATTTCTGATTGGCCCTGAGATCAAGTAAAACATATCAAAATCAAGTATTGGAAGGAAATAAAGTAGCAATCTCTCTGTTTTAAGAGAAGTTCTCCACAAATCATACATAAGCCAAGCTTAAAATTTGAACAAAGGCTTCAGAACTAATAATTAGATAGCAAAAACAAACATTGTATTTATGGGTTCACATGTCAATGGCCAGATTTTACTCTCCTTCTAAAGTAAATAAAAAATACCCCATGTAATTTCTTAGAAGAAAAATAATACATAACTGATCAACTACCTGTAATTTACTATATCTACTTTTAATATTTAATATTTTTCATACTAAATACATTAGCAATGTTATAAAAAGGGCCATGGATAACAGACATGGTTAGGGCCTAGAAAAGCTTGGCACAGCCTTTAAGGCTGTTGTAAAGGGCCAAAGTGCATAGATACCCGATCTCGAGATCACCATTTAAGTCATACATGCACAAGTTTATTTACTTCGGAACAACCCAAGACACGCGGTATTTGATGTTTCATATGGCTAAAGTTCAGGCTTGCTTTTCTACATGAGCTTCAATTCATGTACATGCCATTTTGTTTAAACTTCAAACAGAAATGTCTAAAGTCGTATGGATTTCCGCAACTCCAATAATCCAATTAGACCATTACATAATTCATTACCAACAAACAGAAATGTCTAAAGTCGTATTGATATGAGACCAGGTTTAAGAAAATCAAATGCTCACCCTTTTTACAGAAGAAAAATTATCTCAACTTATGAACGAACATACCATCTTCTATGATTACCATTCATTATAGACATGACAAAATGAGAAGTAGCTATTTCAGCTATCTATAGACATCTAAAACAAACTAATCTAACTTTCAACATTTAAGGATGACGATGTTGAAATAGGGAGAGAAAAAAAAAGAAAAAAAGAAAGAAACTTCTCTTATATTAGGTGGGTACAAGTTCAACATGATCAAGAGACATCTGCATCAGAAACAATCCAATTACAACGGTGAACAATGATAACTGTATGAAAAAACACAAACTGTACTTACAGACTTTCTTCTGTAGCTTTAGCTTTTTAGCAGTGCTTGCTAAATCTTCACAGTAATTTTCCAACTTTTTGGTTTGTGTCTTGAGTTCTACAGCCTTTGCTTCGGCATCTCCGAGCACGTGCACCATATGTACTTGTTCTGAAGCTAATGTCTTCTGTTCTTCTAAGAGGGTATGTTCATCTACTGTTGCACTTCACAAATTTTGGGCTATTTTTGATAATGCGAAATACTGAACTTCAGTTTCAATTTTTTATCTGAAGAGACCTTCGAAATCACATTCAATAGTCTCTTATCACTCTTTGAGCTACTACCAAAAATGGCTTCAAGTTCAGTAACTCTTGCTTCCTTGGATTTAGCGATTTGGCTTGTGGTGGTGTCACCCAAATTGTAATAAGAAAATAGTGCATAGGTTTTACTGGGATCAGATATGTTAATACATCTTCGACTTCTTGACCACCACTACCATCAATAGAGAAAATAATGAATAAATTTGCAACAATAGATGTGTTATATTACCAACAAAATATATCTGACTAAGAGCATACCTTGCCTAACATAAGGTATTTGAACTAATGTTTCAAAGTATTAATAATGTGAGCTGAACTAGAATGAGTGAGGTCACAGTTCCCATCATTGAATGAGTCTATGTCATGCTCTATCTTCTTCGCTGTGTTTATCCGTCTAATAAATGTGCAGTTGGTGTCTACCTATTTCTGTATGTATGAGTGCTTTGTGGTAACTCATTTCAGCCCTAAAATAGTACCTAATTCCCTGGAAAGATGACAAAGAAAAGACAACATGTCCTATAAAGAAATGTGCCCTCTTTCATATTGAAAACAACCATAATGTACTATCTTATGTATGATTATGATAGGGTTAAAATGTGCGTATAAAGATTACTAACTTTGCTATAATGTGGCATAACATAAGCGATAACCATACAAAGGATTACTAACATGAATGATGATCATATAAAGAGTTAACGAGCAGCCATATAAAGGGTTGCATATAATATTACGAAGGATTAATTTCTTTCTTATCCGTTCATCAACTACATCTTTTCATCTAATGTCTCGGTTTGACTTCAAAGAGGAAAATGTCGAGACCTCTACCGCTAGTAGTATACTGACGTTCTCTTTGTGGAATCTACATTGACCTATGCCAATGTAAACACGGGTTTCATAGACGGGCAAATTACAAGGTAGTTGCTTTATTACAGAAGATGATTTGGTGAACTAAATTCTGGACTCAAGTTCGCAAAATCATGACTATACCTTCTCAAAAAATATCATGATTATGATAAAATTTCAACAAAGTAATCAATACAACAGTTCAGATATGGAAAAATTGAAATAATGTCATTGAAAAAATACAACTGTAACATGCTTACATGGCAGAGCATCCAGTGGCAGGAGGCACTGACCCTTTTTGATAAATCGTGGTTATCTTCCTGAAGTTTTAAGTAGCCCATCACCTTGGAATACTACAAATGAAAGCAAAAACTCGAGAAACACCAGATTCCATAACCTCAATCCATGAATAACTCCATGAAAAGAATTCAAAGAATGTCCTCATATTCTTTCACTGAGATCTTTTTCTCAAGTGTTGCGACACACCGTACCCCTCAAAGAAATCTAAGACCACATTCTCTAGATCCTCCACGATATACTTGAGAAACATATATAAATTTATAAGTATATTAAAATTTTGGAAGAAATTTAACTCGATTTTTCAATTTTCACACAGAGAACAATTCCTCTTTCAAACACATACTATCACGGAAGGTTGTTGAGGAAAAAAATATTCAGAAATTGCCCAAATTTGTGAGACATATCGAAACCCAACCTAAAATAGAATCAATGAACCCAAATCTTCATCCTCTAAGGCAAACTAGTAATGGGTGACCCACTTCTTGACGAACTTTTCGCTCCTAGCCTCGTCTACGATAACCCACACAGTACATCTTCCTCAAAGGCTGAGAAGAAACATTTCCCAAACACATCAAAAAGTCCCAACACATAAAAAAGAGAACTGAGAATAAGAGATTGGCTAAAGTGATGGAGCAGAAACCTTTGAGAAAGAAATTTAGGGTTCTTGGCTTTTAGAAATTGGGGGGAAATAGAAATATGGGGAACCTATTATTTTAGCCAAAAATTATACTTATATCTGATAGTACCCTTATTTTTTTGAAATTGGGAAAAAAATAAGCAGGGAACTCGTTATTTTAGCTAATATTTTATGAGATTTAATAGGGCACACTTGTAAAGTGTTATTTTTAGAATTATAAATATAGTATAGTTTTAAAGTGTGGCTATATATATAAATAACCGTTGTCAATTGTTTTATGATTTGACAACGCTTATTATGTGTAGCCTATAATTCCAAAGAGCACACATTAGAAGTGTTGTCAAAGTTTCTATGGCCAAAAGCTTGATATAAAGGTCACGCCTTAAAAGTGTGACTTTTGGCAACACTTTTAAAGCGTTGTCTAGAATTAGTGTGGCCATAGGCCAAATTTTTTGTAGTGTGAGAATGAAAGTCAGTTAGCCTAAATGACCATACCTTTGCACCCAACTCCATTTCAAGCCTTGAAAACACCTTTTTGATCTTGAGTGAGCTGAAAAAAATGTTGATTGGATAATACGGCAAACTATGAGTGAAATTATGAATTGTGTTCTTCTTTGTGAGTGTGAGCGTTGCATCTGATTCTGAACCTTTAAACTGCAAACCATTGTGTGAATATGGAATCATTCCTTGTGTGAGGGAATTTGAACACTTTGGTTGAGCTTGAACTTGCATTTGAAACAAGTATTGTGAGCATGTGGTTCTTTGATATTGGTGAATCACAACTTGAATCTTTGAGTGAACATTTGATCTTTGCATAAGTAAATTGAGTCTTGTTATGTGCATTCATGATTAAGTCTTGCGTAGCACTATTCGAGACACCCTTTTTGAACGGCTGAACTTGTGTTAGCTTGAGGACAAGCAAATGTTTAAGTTGAGGGTGTTGATGTGTCCACAAATTGGACTAATTTAGGGCTATATTTTAATAAAAATTGTGTCCTCAAATACTTATTTTATCTCAATATCTGATCAAAACCCTTAAGTTTCAAGTATTTGAAGTTTGAAGGAAAGCATGGACACTACGTCTCAAAAAGTAACGAAAAGGCTGAAATGAAGGCCTAAGGATCGCCAAGTCCACTTGGCAAGTCGTCGAAGGGTCTTACTTCTCCTTTTCTTCCAGTGTGCTGAGCCCTGAAGGAAAGGATCAAGTCGGCGGAAAAAGGGAGCATTCAGCACATCGCCGAGAAGTTCCGCGAAGCAGTACCATGTCTCCCAATGACCCAGAGCACGACAATGCTGAAGGCTAGTGCAAGATGGCGATGAACTACTCCAAGAAACGAATCGCCGAGTTGATCGGTGATTCTGACTAACGACGCCGAATGATCCACTGCAGCACAAATCTGTGAAAACTATAAATACTACTTAGAGTTGTAGTTTTAAGTGTGAAACAATTATTATAATTTTCATATAGAATAGTACTCATTGATATTTTTGCTCTAAGTTTGAGAGGGTTTTGAAGACTTGAAGATCCAAAGGGTTTCATCTTCAATATTTGGATTTAGGTCTCTTGGATTCTTTACTTTTGGCCAATATCAAGACTTAAATATTCATACCCAGTTGAATTCGAGCTCAATTTGGTATAAATTTCTATCTCTAATACATGTGTGGCTAAAACCTTCAATTTTTGGGGTGTGATTTAGCGAATATCGGCTAAGATAATTGTTAGGTCTTGCTTGTGGATAGTTTAATCCTAGTTTAATTGTGATTTCGTTTAGTAGTTGTGGATGAATTTAATGACTATGTAGTTGCAAATAAAAGTGTATTTATGTGTTTTCGGCTTGCGAGAGAGAGGTCGTAAAACTAAAACTACTAAATTGATGCCTAGTGGGAGTGGGGCGACATAAGGTTCAACTCGAGAGAGTGAATCCTAGTCTCATTCCCACATACTCAGCTTGAGAGAGTAAGTGGTTTAAGGCATAGGCTGGTCTTCTTGCGACAAGTGGGTGTCCGAGATGAGCACATTTGAAATGGGGTAAGTTACTCGAGAGAGAACTTATCCCCCTTAAAGCTTTGCCTTGTCACAATTATTCTATGAAACTTCTATCGAAAGCATGTACCCAATAATCTAGCTTAACCCGTATTCCTGTCACATCCCAAGTATCCCCTCTCACTACTTAGAAATCCTTGTTTATTTTGTTGTTTTTACTTACTAGTAACAAAACCCCATTGTTAATTGACACTCTTGTGTCCCCCATAAATTTACAATGTTTTTAATCGTTAATGTCTTCAGCTACGACTAGTTAGAACGGAATTTTAATTTTCTATTAATTCTCAATAGCACTCTCTTGGGAACGATCCCAACCCTTGGTTGGGTTACTAAACTATTGTACGATCGTAGACACTTTCATCGGAAGTTGTGTCTAGATTAGGTAAACATCAAGTGTCAATGATTATGATATAGATGGTGTGTTGATTAAAAGGACATTCTCATGAACACATATAAAAATTAAGGTGAAAGGTTTTCTCTTATTGAATGATTCTAGGTTGAAAGGCTTGCTAACCTAAAATGAAACAAAGCATGTATGAACTATGATAGCTTGAAGTCATGAATAGCTTGACTTGGTAAGATAAGACCATACTTGGTATCTTGAGTTAGTAGATCTCATGGATAGTCTTGGATTAAACATTAGTACACTTTTAATGGTTAGCTTGAACTAAGCACGATAGATTGATTTGCATGGTAGCTTGACTTTGTGAGTCCACACCATATAATGATAGCTTAGATTGAGCAATAGTGCCCTTCCTTGGGTAGCTTGGACTTGCATAAGTATGGTGCTTTCCATGATAGCTTGGCATAATGAGGTACTTTTCCTTGGTAGCCTTGAATTGGTAAAGCATAACCATTCATGAGTAATGACTTGTCTTGGACTAGTAAAGAAGTACTCTTCCATGAATAGTAAGAATAGATAAATAGGGACTAATCCCTAACCAAAGTGACATGTTTATGATGAAGCAAGGTTACTTCAAGGAAGTATCGTAGGTATGTTTCAATATGAGCTTTCTAGTATGAGAAATGATTAGCTATGATAAATGCATGAGTTGCCTTCCATGATATGTATAAATAGAGGTGCTGACCTATGTATTGAGTAAGAACAAGTTGAGGTTACTTGAGAAGTGTTCCTCTTATTAGCATGATGACTTATGTGCATTGAATATGCTTATGACTTATGTTCTTATCTCTTATGCTTTTAGCCTATGTCTTATGTTGACTAATGCTTATGCCATGCTTATGTTGATGATTTATGCTAGCCATCATAATTACTACATGTTTGTACTAACACTTACTTTTGCCTACTTCTTATCAAATGTAGGGTATGGCGATATCGACTTCCTTCCCTGTGGCTAGGTTCATAGTAGAGAATGGACTGAAGATTTGGTGAGTCCTCATAGTATCGAGGATTTGACAATGTTTCCTTTATGTGTTTCATTTTATGTTTAAAACTGTTGTATGGGCTATGTCCCTACGACTTTCAAGTAATAAATGGTTTGAGACAAGTGTTAAAGACTGCCGCTTCGTTTTATGAAACTTTGATATTATGAAATATGTTTTAAATTTCCACTCATTTCTATTACTTTATTTTATGATATATTTTAAGGGGCTTGTATGAGGCCTCTCGGGGTCTTGTACGCCATGTTATATCTAAGGGTACCCTGGGTCGTGACAATGTCTTTCTTTATGCCAAGCCACCAATAAAGTCGCTCCAAATCTCTTCACATCTATGTCACACCTGGATGAATGGAATATGGCGAACCATGGAATTCTGTCAACATTTTCTTAATCAAGTCATCCACTCGAGGAACAAAAATTATCCCCTTGAAACTAAGCACACCTTCTGCATCAAGAACCACATCTTGTGCCTTAGAAGAAATTGTTTTCTTCCTAAGCACAGTTAAATTCTCTTCCTCAAATTGTTTGGCCTTGATCTCCTCAATGAATGTGTGTCTAACCTCAATGCTAGTTCCTTTAGATGCCCAACTACACGAACTTAGAATCAAAGGTCTGAATCTCCTTGGCCAACGGTCGCTTGGATTCACCAAAACAAGCTAGACTACCCATACTTACCGCCTTTCGGCTCAAAGCATCTGCCACCATGTTAGCCTTACTAGAATGATACTCGATGGTGACATCTCAATCCTTAAGTAACTCCATCCACCTTCGTTGTCACAGATTTAGGTCCTTTTTAGTGAATACGTGTTGTGGACTATAATGGTCAGTAAACACCTCACACTTGACACCATAAAGGTAATCCGCCAGATCTTAAGGGCAAACAATACCGTTGCAAACTCCAAATCATACGTCGCGTAGTTCCTCTCTTGAACCATCAACTGCCACGATGCATAAGCTATGACATTCTTAAACTACATCAACATAGCACCCAAACCTGAATGTGAAACATTATAATAAACAATGAAATTATTACCTTCCAACGGTAGTGCCAGAATAGGTGTTGTGGTGAGGAGAGTCTTGAGCTTTTCAAAGCTTTTTTCACATTTTTTAGTCCATTTGAAAGGCACCTCCTTTTTGGTTAGCCTTGTAAGATGCGTGACAATAGTAGCAAAGTTTTTCACAAAACGACGATAGTAGCGAGAGAGCACCACAAATCTCCTAACTTCAGTCACAGAGCTAGGCCAGACCAATTCTTCACCGCTTCAATCTTTTGGGGATGTACCATTACCTCTTCACTTGAAACTACTTGCCCCAAAAAGTCAACTAAAGTCAACCAGAACTCATACTTGGAAAATTTAGCATATATCTTTTTTCTCCCAAAGACACCCAAAACTATACGAAGATGGTTGGTATGCTCTTCCTCACTTTTCGATTAAACCAAAATGTCATCAATAAAGACAATAACAAATGAATCTAGGAAGGATTTAAACACACCATTCATCTCATAAAGGTTGCAGGTGCATTGGTCAATCAAAACGACATCACTAAAAACTCATAGTTCCTATAGCGGGTCTTAAATGTCGTTTTGGTAACATCCTGAGGCCTAATCTTTAACTGATTGTTTCCAAACCTTAGATCAATCTTAAAGGAAACTGACGCACCTTACAACTAGTCAAAGAGATCATCAATCCGAGGCAACGGGTACCTATTTCGAAAAGTGACCTTATTCAACTGTCGATAGTCTATGCACATTCTCATACTACCATACTTTTTTAACAAAAAAGACAGGAGCACCCCAAGGGGAAGCACTAGGACTGATGAAACCTTTCTCAAAAAGCTGCTGGATTTGTGCCTTAAGCTCTCTCAATTCTACTCGAGATATGGAATAGTAAGGGATTGAAATGGGGCAAGTACACATTTCCATGTCCATGCAGAAAGATATTTATATCACTATCCAGAGGCATACCAGGAAATTTGATAGGAAACACTTCCTTAAATTCAAATACTACAGGAATAGACTCAATAGAGGGAGACTCAACCTCGATATCTTGAACATGAGGCAATTATGCCAAACACCATTGCCCCACTACTGTCCTAGCCCGAATGGAGGATATGACCTTAGTTGACTTAGGCTTGTACACCCCTTCCCACTCTAACTTTTCCCTACCCAGGATCTGTAGAGTCAAAAACATATTATTACAGTTCAGCACAACATATAGGGGTACAACCAAGTCATGCGTAAGATTATGTCAAAGTCAATCATATCCAAAATAACCAAATTAACTCGAGTCTGAAAACCCATAAACAACATAGGACAAGCACGATATACATAGGTGACTTTGACAGACTCTCTAACTTGGGTAGAAACATGGATCGGGCAATCAAGTACATTACAAACCCCATCAAATCCCAATGCAAAATGAACTGACGCAAAGGAATAAGTAGAACCCGGATCAAACAAAACAGTGGCCATCCGGTAAAAAAACAAGAATAGTACATGGTGATCACAACATCAAAAGACTATGCGTCACTTCTGCCCGGAAAGGAATATAACTAAGCCCTGTCATCTTGATGGACAACCTTCGTGCCTGGCTGCACTGTTCCTCTACCTGCATTACCATTTCCCTAGCCTCCACGACCCTTTTTATTCCCTGCTCGACAACCTTTTGGATGCCCTCTGCCATTATAGTTGTTGCCCGCGGGTACCACCTCCCTTGTGTTCTACTGCTCGGAATCAAACATGTACGGGTGGGTATAATCTCTTCTGATATGCTCAGGTTCTCCATAATTATTACAAATGTGGTCAAAAGACGGCTTGCTGCCCGCCGAAGGTGCGGCTCCCTAGCTATCCTGAATAAAATACTGTTGTGGAGTTCTTGAGTAACTACGTGTAGAAGCGCGCAAGGCTGACTTAATTGGCCGGGCAGTAAGTGTCGGCCTACCTTAACATCTAGAGTAGGAACCATGGAAGTTACCTGTGCTCTTGGGCTTCTTCGCTAAAGCCTTATCCAACCCATCACGTCTAACTCCTTCCACTTTTTTCATAAAAAATTTCACCTCATTAAAACTTTTCCCTACAGAGGTCATGTGACCAGAAAATACGTATAACTCGGAGTTCAGTCCCTTGACGAATAAACGAATCCTCTCCTCCTCAGTAGTCACCAATTGTGTAACATATCTAGTCAAATCATGGAATTTAGAGACATACCACCATGCTGTAAAGCCATGAACTCATCCTTCTAGTGATAACTCTAAGTCCGAGGCACATACTTTTCCAAACACAGAGCATGGAACTGCGTCTATGTGACTGCGGCAAAACTGACGATCTGCATTCCACATAGGCCCTCCACCACTTCTTAGCTTCACCTTGAAGCTGGAAGGTTAGGAACTCTACCCTATGCTGATGTACAAAATCCAACTTATGAAGCCTCTCATAACAATCCAAAATGAACTCAAAGGTGTCCTCACTCTCAGAACTATGGAACACCGGTGTCTTCAACTTCAGAAACTTAGTCAACATCTCATGCTTATTACCGGTCATCACGAGACCCACCAAGGGATGGAAGAAGGCATCAGTGCCTAATGCTTTCACCCTAAGAGCAATTATAGTAACAGGGCGGTTGATATGAGGTTGAGGTGCTTGAACTATGGGATGAACTACAGGCTGACCAACCCACTCAGGATAGACATGATCTACTCAGCTAATAATGGGTCTAAGGGTGGAACACCGGTATTCCTAGACGGTGCATCCTCTTCCTATCAAACATCCCACTCGTTCTCAATTTTCACATTCTCTTCTACCTCTTCTTGAGGTGCAGGATGGGTCTCTTCCCTTGGTGCATTCTCAGCTAGGGCTCCCCCTTGAGGGTGCCACTCTTCCTCTGCCTCTGCCCCTTGCTCTTCCCTTACCCTTGCCTCTACCACGGCCACTGGTTGCAGACTCCTCTATTGGCTCATTGGTGGGGTGACAGGCCTGATGCCTTTGAATCGTGTGTTGACCATTTACGGACAGAAGAGTGAAGGAGATTAGATTCCAATTTTGACCACCTGATACCAATGGGAATCAAGTCATAGAACGAAAGGAGACAAGAAAAGACAGAGAGATTTCGTAAAGTCCTACAGGCTCTCGAAGAAAAGTATAAAAGTCTCTGTACCATTTTTCAAGACTCTACTAGAATCGTTTTGGTAAAATATGATCAACAAACAAAGGTTCTGATACCAACTTTGTCACTACCTAGACCGTCGTGATTGTAACCCTTACTAACCCTCTAATGGGAGAACAAATACTACAGCACAACTAAGCAACTTAACGATAAACTAAACACTTAAAGATACTGCTGAAGGTTTAAATGTCTTAAAGAAAAATGGAGTTCCCATAAACTCCATAAGATTAACAAAACAACCATGAAAACATTTGCGGAAAACAACTCCTAGAACCTGAAAGTGAATGTACCAAAACTCTAACAACGACAGGTCTAAGAACAAGGGGTAGAACACCAAAAAAACATAAGAAATATCTAAAGCACTAGTCTAAGTCCGTAAAACATGGACTAAACAAAAGAGAACTCATGAAATCCTGGAAGAACTAGCTCATCCTTGAATCCGGTCTCGATCAGTTATCTCGTTACCGAGGTGGATTAGTAACCGCCTGAAGATGCCCTATACTCAACAAAGAACAAGCTAGTGCAATATAAGTACACAACTACAATGTACTGGTAGGATCACACGGCAACTCAAATAAGCACAATATACAACAAACAATCACAACACAATAAGCATACATATACATAATACAGTTTAGTAATAATTTTAGAGCAACATATGATGTTTGCATAATCAAGACACAACTTCCGATGCAAGTGTCTACGATCGTACATTAGTTTAGTAACCCAACCAATACTTGGAATTGTTCCCAAGAGAGTGGTTTGGAGAATTAATAGAAAAATAAAATTTAATTCTAACTAGTCGTAGAAAAAGACATTAACGATTAAAAACATTGTAAATAAAAAAAGGGGAGAAAAGAGTGTCAATTAACAATGGGGTTTTGTCATTAGCGAGTAAAAACAACAAAATAAACAAGGGTTTCTAAGTAATGAATAGGAATCCATGGGATGTGACGGGAATACGAGTTAAGATAGATTATTGGATATATGATCTCGATAATTCATAGAATAAGTGTGACTAGGCTAGACCTTCAGGGGATAAGCTCTCTCTAGAGTAACTTACCCCGTTTCAAATGTCTTCATCTCAGACACCCACTTGCCGCGTGAAGACCAGCCTACGCCTTAACCTACTCACTCTTTCGAGCTGAGTGTGTTGACATGGGACTAGGGTTCATTCTCTGGAGTTGAACCTCATATCGACCTACTCACACAATCTAGTGGAAGAAGTTTTACACCTCTCTCTCTCGCAAGTCGAAAACACATAAATAAACTAGTATTTGCAACTAAAAATTCATTAAATTCATCCACAACCACTAAACTAAATCACATTTAAACTACGAATAGACTATCAGCAAGCAAGACCCAACATTTATCTTAACCCATACTCGTTAAATCACACCCTAAGAATTGGGTTTTTTTAGCCACACATGTATAAGAGATAGAAATTTATACCAAATTGAGCTTGCATTCAACTGGGTATGAAGATTAAAGTCTTGATACATACCAAAATTGAAGAATCCAAGAGACCCAAATCCAAATCTAGAAGATGGAACCCTTGGAACTTCAAGTCTTAAAAACCCTCTCAAACTTAGAGTAAAGATATCGAAAAGTACTATTTATATAAAAATTATAATAATTGTTTGACTCCTGAAACTACAACTCTAACTAGTATTTATAGCTTTCACATATTTGTGCTGCAGCGGATCATTCGGCGTCATGAGTCGGAATCGTCGATCGACTCGGTCATTTGCCTTTTTGTGTAGTTCATCGTTGTCTTGAATAATCCTTCAGTATCGTCATGCTCTGGGTCATTGGGCGACATGTACTGCTTCACGGAACTTCTCTGTGATACGCCGACTACTCCGTTTTTCCGCTAACTTGATCCTTTCCTTCATGGCTCAGTACACTAGAACAAAAGGCGAAGAAAAACCCTTCGGCTATTCCCCAAGTGGACTCGGTGATCCTCAGGCCTTTATTTCTTCGTTCTTTTCAGCCTTTTCGTTCCTTTTTGCAATGTAGTGTCCATGGTTTCTTTCAAACATCAAATACCTAAAACTTAAGGGCTTTCATCAGATATTGTGATAAAATAAGCATTTGAGGACACAATTTCTATTAAAATATAGCCCTAAAAACACCCCCAACTTAAACTTTTGCTTGTCCTCAAGCGAACTCAAGTGCAGCCGCTGAAGAAGGGTGTCTAGAACAGTGCGACACAAGACTCAATCATGAATGCACACAACAAGATTCAATTTACTTATGCAAAGATCAATTGTGTACTCAAAGATTCAACTTGTGACACACTATTACAAAAGATTCTCAAGCTCGCAATACTTGCTTCAAATGGAAGTTCAATCTCAACAAAAGCCTTCGAATTCCCTCACACAAATGATGATTCGATTTTCACATGCAAAGGTAAAATCAATTTAAGGTTCAGGAATCACATACAACATTCACACTCACAAAGATGAACACAATGCTTGGTTTCACCCATAGCTTTGCCCATATTTTCCGATCAACATTTGTTTCGACTTTCTCAAGATAAAAAAGGTCTTAACAAGACTTGTAACGGGGCTGAGTGTAAAGCTATGGTCATTTAGGCTCAGTGACTTTTATCCTTATGAAATGTGGTCATTTAAGCTCGTAGGTCATTCTATTATTCACTTCCCATGGATTGTTCGGAACCCTATCTCTTTGGTACTTTATTCCACAATTTTCTTTTTCATTCTTTTTCTTTTTCTTTCTATTTTCTCTCTCTTTTTCTTTTATATGGAGGGGTTTCATTTTTCTCAACAACATGGGCTAAAGGAGACTTTCCTTGCACTTCTTGACTTTCCCTTTTCTTTTTCACCACACCCCAAACTTAGGTTTTTTGCCTATGTTAGCTATTCAATTAACCATAATTCAAGAGGATTATAGGTAAATGGATTAAGAATGGTCTAGTTGTCATCAAGTTTCTTCAAAAGAAGGGATTAGCTCAAAGGCTGTTCAAGAGAGGTTCATGCGCGCACAAGGTATATGTCAAATTGGTTCATACTCTTCGAAGTTGCCTAAGATCCTATCAAGAGATAGTCTTACTTAGTCAACCAGACCAACAAGGCAAATTCTAGGTGTTGTCATGCATGGTTCCAGGTAAGCTTATCATACAAGGCATCGACACTTAAGTGTAACAAATCTCCACACTTTTTCTAGTGTGCAACGGTCCTCACAAGAGAATCGATTTGACAAATGGCTAATCACAACGAGATGAAAAAAGTTCACATATTGTCTATGCAACTTCATTTGGCTTCATCGTAGCCATACATTCATGTTCGTTCGATTGAGAGCACTATTCAAGTCATCGGTATTGATCAGAACCGAGACATAAATTTTGCAAAAGAATAGCCACATTCAGCAGATGAGAGGTGACAAAAAAAAATCAGACAGGTCAAAATCATTTTGCAATTTAAAACAAAAGGAGCCATAGGCTCAAGCATCCACAGAAAAGCAGTATTAACACACTTTTAAACAGAACAACCCAAAATACTTCAACAAAACATGAACACAAGTAGCACATAAAGGTGGGCCTCACCCAACCACTATTAAAAAGCTTTTGTCCTCAGAAGCACATGACAAAATATCCAAAATGGCAATTAAAGAAGGACATAAAGGGAGGTAAAGAAGGGATCATCGCTAAGCAGTTGCTCCATCTGTCTAGGCATCAGTGCCCATAGTGCTGTCATTCTACTTCTGGTTCTCTTTTTCTTTTCACTATGCTTCATCTTCTGCAGCGATATTAGCCTCGATCTTATTGTCCAACTCGTGATCTGCCACAAAGGTGTGTATCGTATTGTTGAACCCTGGAGCCCACGAAGGGACATTAGGGTCGATGGGCATCCTCCTCCTCAAATTGGCTGTCTTGTTCTCACTCATTGCAGTTCTTCTAAACTTTTGTGCTCTTATGTGTCTGCGTGGCATGTTTTTTCTATTCGGTGTGCCGCCGAATACATTCGACGAGCCACAGACAATCCGCCGAAAGTCACGATGCAGAATGAGTTAGGGATACAGACAAAGGGCGAATAATACGACTTTCAGCGAGTCGTCGAGTGCTCTTGGCAATCTCATACTTCTCGCCGAAGGTTATAGGTACCACAACAAACAAAGCATGATAATAAGGGTGAGATAAGGTAATTAGGCAAACCGCGGAATAGTTCGGTGAGTTCGTCACAACTCACCGAATGACCCAACGTACTTTTGACCTAACTTCTCAAAATCAGCCCTACAACCCCCGAAAATGCAATTTAAGCATAAAAAACACAAATTCAATGAGTACCCATAACATACGAATACCACTTATCACACATTAACTCCACTCAATGCATTGGAGAACAAGATTTCACAGTCTAGGCAATAAAGGCGGGGCATTCAAAGAAAAATTGACACATAAATAGTTAAGCCTAATCAGGGAGGGTTAGCAGATTTCGACAAGATTACAATATTTTCAAATGAGTACAATTTTGACAAGATAATTATGGGGTTCGGGAAAATAACCTTTTGTACTGATCAAATGGATATTGAGATGCTAGGAAGCACTGTAATCCGACTTGTAGCACAATTCAACACTAAAAATACTTTAGAAATGCAAAAATATAGAAACTAGAGTGCAGGTGTAACTTTGGAGAGATAAAAAGTGAGGGAAAGTGATTGAAGTTGATTTTTTAAAAAAACTTTTGGCTTGCAAAAACCGTCCAGTTTTAGCCCACTCGACGACATTAGTCAAGCTCTCCTATTCACTAGGTGGAATGCCGACTGCTTGATTTCTTCACCGACTTTACAAGACCTCTGGTTTACGGGGAGCCAAATGGCAGTTTCCATCGTGTCGGCGATTCGTCGATAATTTCCAAAGCTCACCGAGTTTTACTGACTCCAATGCAATATGGTCTTGAGTCTAAGGAAGGTATAGTTCAGAGTCACCGAAAAGTTCAACGATTCCCTGATTGGACCTGTGGTTCGCCAATCTACACTTTTTCATTTACTCTCCACACTTCCATCTGTACAATCAACACATCATTATTTTATCAAAGCAAAAGAAAGCAATAAATGGTTTTGGGTTGCTTCCCAAACAACGCCTTAGTTAACGTCGTGGCACGACGCAGCAGCGCCTTCATGAGTTTTCCAAATACACTACTTCAACCAAAGAAATCTCTTGACAATCCTTAAAATATAATTTCAGACATTGATCGTTCAATTTAAATGGAGGTCCTTCTTGATCTTCAACTTCTATGGCACCATTGGTGAACACTCGCATTGCTCTAAAAGGTCCAGACTATTTGGATTTGAGCTTTTCGGGAAAGAGTCTAAGCCAAGAGTTATATAGCAAAACCCAATCTCCTACCTTGTAGTCCAGCTTGAGTATCTAAACATTATGCCATTTCTTCATCTTCTCTCTGTAGATGGCTGAAATTTCATATGATCTGAGTCTAAATTCATCCAGTTCATTCAACTGCTCTACCCTCTCTCTTGAAGTTTTTGACCAGTGGAAATTTAAAGTTTCTCAATGTCCACAATGCTTTGTGTTCTAACTCGATGGGCAAATGACAAGCCTTACCATAAACCAACTAATATGGAGACATACCAATGGATGTTTTCTAAGCGGTCCGATATGCCCATAGTGCGTCACCGAGTTTCCTAGACCAGTCAACTGATATGGAGACAGCAGGATTCTTTTGATTTCTCGATTTGACACTTCGACTTGGCCACTTGTTTGGGGTGATATGGGGTTGCTACCTTGTGTTTCACCCCATATTTGCTCAGCGCCATTGAAAACCACTTATTGCAAAAGTGGGACACCTATCGCTAATGATTTCCATAGGAGTGCCAAATAATGCGAAGATGTAGCGTTTCAGAAATTGGACAACACTTTTTCCTTCGTTGTTTGGGAGTGCGATGGCAACATAATGTACCGCCACCAAATATATTTATTTCCGAATGAGCTCACAAATGGGCTCATGAAATTGAT
Organism: Solanum microdontum; assembly: GCA_036250385.1. NCBI lineage: Eukaryota > Viridiplantae > Streptophyta > Magnoliopsida > Solanales > Solanaceae > Solanum > Solanum microdontum. The sequence continues at coordinate 52,496 of JAJONQ010122188.1, forward strand.
CCCCCATACGTCGAATAGCTCGACTTCCAAAATAAGAGTGAGAGGTAACTGGTGCCTTCTGGACACTCTGCCTTGCTGCTGACATTGAGAGCATTTCTTCGCAAATTCATGTGCGTCCTTGTATAGGGACGGCCAGTAATAATCACTTTGGAGAACTATAGCGGCAGCGCGAATACCACTATGGTGATCTCCTACTGGAGATACATGTCAAGCATGGAGAATTTCTACCGCTTCTTCTTCTGGAACAAACCTACTAATAACATAGTCAGCACATTCTCGAAAAAAGTATGGCTCATCTCAAAAGTACTTTTTAGCATCGAACATGAATCTATTTTGTTGGTAAAAGGTCAGCTCATCCGGCATCAGTCCACTCACAATGTAATTTGCAAAATCTGCATACCTGGTGTAGGTTTGAGGGATATAGTAAACACATGTTCGTCGGGGAAGGAGTCATCTATGTCAACCTCACTTTTGGCATCTTCCCTTTCTTCCAACTTCGATAAGTGGTCGGCCACTTGATTTTCGCAGCCTTTTCGATCTTTTACCTCAAAATCGAACTCTTGTAATAGTAGCACCCACATTATCAATCTAGGTTTTGCATATTTTTTCGCCATCAAGTAGTGGAGTGCAGCATGATCAGTGTGTACTATGACATTGGTGCCTAGCAAGTATGCCCAAAACTTTTCAAATGCATAGACCACTGTGAGCAGTGACCGTATAATTTTGTTGGGCACTATTTAGAGTTATGCTTGTGTAGTAAATTGGGTGAAATAGTTTGTTGCTCTTTTGCTCGAACACTACCCCCAATGCCATACCATAGCATCACACATTACTTCGAAAGATTCGGACTAATCAGGATTGACGATAATAGGGGTGGATACTAATTTTTCCTTCAAACAATTAAATGCGGCCATACAAGCATCATCAAAATAGAACTTCACTTTCTTCTCTAGGAGTTTGGATAGTGGGTGCGCAATCTTTGAGAAGTCTTTAATGAACCCTCGGTAGAAACCTGCATGCCCCAAGAAGCTGTGAATACCCTTTACTGAAATTGGCGGGGATAGTTTCTCAATTACCTCAATTTTTACCTATCAACTTCTAACCCTTGTTGCGACACTTTGTGTCCTAGAACAATACCTTCCTTTACCATGAAATGATATTTCTCCAAATTTAGGACTAGGTTCGTCTCCACGCATCTTTGAAGCACTTTCCCTAAGTGCATTAAGCACTTTTCAAACGTAGCCCCTACGACTGAAAAGTCATCCATAAATACATCCTTAGAGTCTTTGACCATATCCGCAAAGATACACAACATGCAATGCTGAAATGTGGCTGGGGCGTTACATAATCTGAATGGCATTCTTTTGAATGCAAATGTTCCATAAGTGCAAGTGAAAGTGGGTTTTTCTTGGTCTACCTGCGCAATAGAGATTTGATTGTAATCGGAATACCCATCCAAAATACAATACCACCCTCTTTCTAACAACCGGTCAAGCATCTGTTCTATAAAAGGCATTGGAAAATTGTCTCTCTCGGTCCATGAGTTACGCTTTCGATAGTCCATGCATACTCTCCATCCAGTCACTGGTCTTGTCGGCACAAGTTCTCCTTTTGCATTTAGGACTACGGTTATACATCTTTTTTCCGATACACATTGCACCGGACTTACCCACTTAATATCTACAATAGGGTAGATCACTCCCGCATCTAGCCACTTGATGATCTTCGTTTTCACCACCTATTGCATTGGAGGGTTCAATCTCTGTTGATGCTCCACACTAGGTTTACATTCACTGTCGAGCCGAATCTTGCTAGTACAGATGCTAGGAAGAATTCCTACTATATCAAATATTATCCATCCAATAGCTTTTATATGTTTCTGCAATACTTCAATTAGTAATTTCACATGCCTTTCGAGAAAATCGGCTACTATAATCACCGGTAAAGTATTATTGGCTCCTAAGAAGGCATATTTGAGATGAGAGGGTAGGGCTTTTAACTCCAGACTCGGTGGTTCTTTTGTTGATGGCTTTGCAGGAGGACTTTCTCTATTTTTCAAGTCGATATCTAACTTGATTGGATTTCTTGAATATACTCCTAACCCTGATAAGGCATCTACCACTTCCTCATAGCCTTGAACTTCAGATTCATCATAATTGGCAAGTACAGATTCAAGGTGTTCATTCTTGTGGATTAAATGGCTCACACTTGCCACTGCCTCATCTATAACATCCTCAGTAGGCACCACATGTATATTACTTCTTTGCTTCATGGATTTATAGATATTGAAGGTCACCTTATCATCGTTTACACGAAACTTCCATTTCCCGCTTTCGAAATCCACTAGTGCTCTTCCGGTGGCTAAGAATAGCCTTCCCAAAATAATGGGGCCTTCAGCATCAATCTCACAATCTAGAATCACAAAATCAGCCGGAAAGATGAACCGATCTACTTTTTACCAATATGTCATAGAGTATCCCCACTGGGTTCTTATTGATCGATCATCCATAAGGAGTCTTATTGTGGTTGCCTTTGGTTCTCCCAAACCAAGTTGCATGTACATTGCGTAGGGCATCAAGTTATTGCTTGCTCCTAAATCGCACAAAGCTTTAGCGAATTGGAGCATGCCAATTGTGCACAAAATTGTGAAAGCCCCAGGGTCTTCACTCTTAGTGATTGACTCATTTGTCATAATTGCACTGCAACTATGGGGCACCTCAATCGTTTCATAGTCCAAGCTCCTTTTCTTTGTTAACAACTCTTTCATGAATTTGGCATATCCCGACATTTTTAACAATGTTTCCACCAGAGGAAGGTTAATTGATAAGTTCTTGAATATTGACAATTTTTTTTGAACTTCTCATCTTCATTCTTCTTTTTCAAACATTGAGGAAATGGTGGAGGTATTTTGGGTAAAAGGTGCGTGACTTTTGGAACTTGAACATGTTGCTTTGCATCCTCTTGTGGTTCTTTGGCAAGGTTTTGTGGAATAAGAAATTCTCGTTCCTCTATCTATACCTTGGATCTCTTCCTGCATTCAAGGGTCCTCATCCTCCATCACATTCTCTTTTACCATCTTTCCACTCCAGGTAACTACAGCCAACCCTCTTTCACTATCTTCCATCAGTGTCTTGGATGTTAATTGAGCTGCTAATAGACTCAATTGACCTTCTAACATTTGGATGGAATCAACATGAGAATTCACTTTACTATTTAATGATGAAAAATTATCTCTCATCCCTTTTAGCAAATCATTAGATCCCTCATCTTTATTAGGTATGCATGACAATAGATCATTTATCCGAGGAGTACTTGCTCTTCCTTTTGATTTCGGGCTTTCACTCAATTGAGTATGGCCTTCTTCATGGTCATCTTGTTCAGCCCAGTCGTGGCAATATCTCCGTGGTTTTTCACTCCTATAATGGTTCCAACCTTGATTTCTGCCCCACTATTAATAGCATGGGTGGAAACCCTTCTCAGATCTTGTGGAGTTCCAACCTTGATTTTCCCCCGGTCTTAAGTAACCGGATGAAGCACCCCCCTCAACTCTTTTGGAGTTCCAACCTTGATTCCCCTCCGGTCTTAAGTAACTAGAAGAATAACCCTCCTCAACTCGAAATACTCCATACGTCCCCTTTATATGCTCTTCTATTACTTCCATTTGAGACAACATCTTTTTGATGTTTTCATCCCTCTCCCTTTGTTTATCGAGTTGTTCATGCGTTAATCTGATGCACACTGGGGAAAGTTGGTCATCTTTTGTGTACCATGCTTGATTTACTCTAGTCATGCCATCTAGGAGGAATGCGACTACTTCATATGATTGTAACATTATTCTTCCTTGCACCAATTGATCAACTATTCCTTTATTAACTGAGTCTATACTATGGTAAAAGAATTGGAGCAACAATTCACCGGGTAGTCTATGCGTTGGGCACTTACGCAAAAATCACTTGAACCTTGTCCATGATTTGTGAATTGGTTCACCCTCCTTATGCTTGCAATTCTGAATGTCGTCTTTGAGTTTCATCATTCTTGATGGGGGAAAGAATCTTTCCTGAAAGGCCATAACCAGCTCCTCCCATGATTTGATGGAGTTGTTTGGAAGGTCGACCAACCAATTTGTATCTCCCCGGGTCAGTGATAATGGAAATAAGCGAAGCCGTATTCATTCTTGCAACAGATTCTTGAACGATAAAGGGGTGCACACTTCCACAAAGTTTCGCATATGTTTGTGCGGATCTTCATACTCTAACCCTCCAAATAAACCTCTTGAATGTATGAGCTGGAGTGTTGCGCTAGTAACTTCAAACATTGCATTTTCGTCGGTGTGTGGCAGGCAAATTGCACCGATATCGCCCACATGGGCAGGGTTATAAACACTATTAACATCATAGATGAAAAGCACCACCCGTTGGGTGACTCGCTTGGTAGCTATTTTCCCCGTTTGCACTCATATGTCCTGTTTAGACACACAAATAGTCAAAACAAAACTGAAGATTAAGTGAGTAAACAACAACTAAGAAGAACAAATATTTTACTAATATAAGAATTCTCAAGTAACACCACTCCCCGGCAGTGGCACCATTTTGATGTTGCGTAATCAAGACACAACTTCCGATGCAAGTGTTTACGATCATACAATAGGTTAGTAACCCAACCAAGGGTTGGGATCGTTCCCAAAAGTGTAGTTTTGAGAATTAATAGAAAAATAGAATTTAATTCTAACTAGTCGTAGCTAAAGACATTAACGATTAAGAACATTGTAAATTAAAAAGGGGGACACAAGAGTGTCAATTAACAATGGGGTTTTGTCACTAGTTAGTCAAAACAACAAAATAAACAAGGGAATCTAAGTAATGAGAGGGGATCCTTGGGATTTGACGGGAATACGGGTTAAGCTAGATTATTAGGTACATGCTTTTGATAGAAGATTCATATAATAATTGTGACTAGGCTATACTTTAAGGGGGATAGGCTCTCTCTCTCGAGTAATTTACCCCGTTTCAAATGTGTTCCTCTAGGACACCCACTTGCCGCATGAAGAGCAGCCTATGCGTTAACACACTCACTCTCTTGAGCTGAGTGTGTGGACATGGGACTAGGGTTCACTCTATCGAGTTTAACCTCATGTCGACCCACTCACACTGGCCATCAATCTAGTGCTCTTAGTTTTACGACCTCTCTCTCGAGCAAGACAAAAACACATAAATAATCTTGTATTTGCGACTACAAATTCAGTAAATTCATTCGTAACCACTAAACGAAATCACATTTAAACGACGAATAGACTATCAGCAAGCAAGACCCAACGATTATCTTAACCCTTATTCGCTAAATCACACCCCAAGGTTGGGTTTTTAAGCCACACATGTATAAGAGATAGAAATTAATACCAAATTGAGCTTGCATTCAACTAGGTATGAAGATTTCAGTCTTGATACATGCCAAAATTGAAGAATCCAAGAGACGCAAATCCAAATCTTGAAGATGGAACCCTTCGCAACTTCAAGTCTTCAAAACCCTCCCAAACATAGACCAAAAATATCAAAAAGTAATATTCTATATGAAAATTATAATATTTTTTTGACTCCTAAAACTACAACTCTAACTAGTATTTATAGTTTTCACATATTTTTGCTGCAACGTATCATTCGGCGTCGTTAGTCAGAATCGCGGATCGACTCGACGATTCACCTTTTTGTATAGTTCATCATCATCAGGCATCATCCTTTAGCATCATCGTGCTCTGGGTCATTGGGCGACATTGTACTGCTTCGTGGAACTTCTGGGCGATACGTTGATTGCACCCTTTTTCCGCTGACTTGATCCTTTCCTTTATGGCTCAACACACTGGAGCAAAAGGCGAAGTAAGACCCTTTGGCGATTCGCCAAGTGAACTCGGCGATCCTCAAGCCTTCATTTCTTCGTTCTTTTCAGCCTTCTCATTCCTTTTTGCGACGAGTATCCATGCTTTCCTTCAAACTTCAAATACCTGAAACTTAAGGGTTTTCATCAGATATTGAGATAAAATAAGCATTTAAGGACACAATTTCTATTAAAATATAGCCGTATATGAGTCTAATTTGTGGACTCATCAACACCCCCAACTTAAACTTTTGCTTGTCCTCAAGCAAACTCAAGTTCAGTCATTCAAAAAAGGTGTCTCAAACAGTGCCACACAACACTCAATTGTGGTGGGGTGAGGCTCACCTTTGTGTGCCACTCGTGAATCGTGTTTTGTTTATATTTGGGCTTTCAACTTCAATTGTGGTTACGTTGTTTCTATGGATGTTTGAGCTTATGGCTCCTATTGTTTTAAATTGTGAAATGTGTTTGACCAGTCCGAAATTTTTTTCCACCTCTCGTGTGTTGAATGTGGCTGTTCTTTTGAAACATTTAAGTCTCGATTCTGATCAATTCTGATGATTTGAATAGTGCTCTCAATCGAACGAACATGAATGCACGGCTACGATGAGTCCAAATGAACATTCATAGACAATATGTGAACTCTTTGCACCTTGTTATGACTAGCCTAGAATCAAATTGAGGCTCTTGTGATGATCATTGCACACTTAGCGAAATTGTGGAGTCTTTTTTGTCTGTAATATCAATGCCTAATGTGATGAGCTTACATTGAACCATGCATGATAGATCCTAGAATTTGCCCCGTTGGTCTGTTCAACTAAGTGATTCTATCTGTTGATATGATCTTAGACAAATTCTAATAGTGTGAGTAAATTTGACATATACCTCTTTTGTGAACTACCTTGTGAGTGTGTGAACCAATTTTGAACACCCTTTGATCCTTACCCTTCGTTGGAAGAAAATTGATGAAAACTAGACCTTTCTTAATTGATTACCTATAATCCTCTTGAATTGTTGTTAGTTGAATAGCCAACTTAGGCCAAAAGCCTAAGTTGGGGGCGCGGTGAAAAGATAAGGGCAAGTCAAGAAGTGCAAGGAAAGTCTCCTCTTACCCATGGTTTTAAGAAAAATGGAACCCCTCCATAAAAAAAGAAATTTTAAAAAAAAAAGAGAAAAGGGAAACCAAAAGAAAAGAATGAAAAAGAAAGTTGTGGAATAAAGTACCAAAAAGATGTGGTTCCCAAACAATCCATGGAAAATGAATAATAGGATGACTTATGAGCACTAAAGGGAATGATGAAGGAAAAGGAAAGGAAGTGTTGTGAGCACCGCATTTCATGAGGATAAAAGTCACTGAGCCTAAATGATCATACCTTTGCACTCAGCCCCATTACAAGCATTTAAAAGACCTTTTTGATCTTGAGTGAGCTAAAATAAATGTTGACTGAAAAATACGGGTAAACCTATGGGTGAAAGAATGCATTATGTTCTTCTTTGTGAGAGTAAGAGTTGCAATTGATTTCGAAACTTTAAATGATTAAACCATTGTGTGAATATGGAATCATTCTTTGTGTGAGGGCATTTGAACAATATAGTTGATCTTGAATTTGCATTTGAAGCAAGTATTGTGAGCATGAGATTCGTTCATATTGGTGAGTCACAACTTGAATCTTTGAGTGCACATTTGATCTTTGCATAAGTAAATTGGGTCTTGTTTGCATTCATGATTGAGTCTTGTGTAGCACTATTCGAGACACTTTTTTTGAACGACTAAACTTGAGTTTGCTTGAGGACAAACAAAAGTTTAAGTTGGGGCGTTGATCAGTCCACAAATTGGACTCATTTAGGGCTATATTTTAAAAGAAATTGTGTCCTCAAATGATTATTTTATCTCAATATATGATGAAAACCCCTAAGTTTCAGGTACTTGATGTTTGAAGAAAAGCATGGACACTACGTCGCAAAAAGTAACAAAAGGGCTGAAAAGAACGAAGAAAGGCCTGAGGATCGCTGAGTCCACTTGGCGAGTCGTCGAAGGGCCTTTCTTCGCCTTTTGTTCCAGTGTGCTGAGCCTTGAAGGAATGGATCAAGTTGACCTAAAAAGGGAGAAGTTGGCGCATCGCCGAGAAGTTCCGCGAAGCAGTACTATATCACCTAATGACACAGAGCACAAGGATGGTGCAAGACGGCAATGAACTACACCAAAAGGTGAATCGCCGAGTTGATTGGTGTTTCCGACTAACGAGGCTGAATGATCCGCTGCAACACTAATTTGTGAAAACTATTAATACTAGTTAGAATTGTACTTTTCGGAGTCGAACAATTATTAGAATTTTCATATAGAATAGTACTTTTTTATATTATTGCTCTAAGTTTGAGAGGGTTTTTTAGACTTGAAGTTCCAAAGGGTTTAATCTTCAAGATTTTGATTTAGGTCTCTTGGATTCTTAAATTTTGGCTTGTATCAATCAAGACTTATATCTTCATACTCAGTTGAATGCAAGCTCAATTTGGTATAAATTTCTATCTCTTATACATGTGTGGGTAAAACCCCCAATTCTTGGGGTGTGATTTAGCGAAAATGGGTTAAGATATTTGTTGGGTCTTGCTTGTTGATAGTTTATTTATAGTTTAAATGTGATTTCGTTTAGTGGTTGTGGATGAATTTAATGAATTTGTAGTTGCAAATACAAGTTTATGTGTTTTCGGTTTGCTCGAAAGAGAGGTCATAAAACTAAGACCACTAGATTAATGGCCAGTGTGACAGGGTCCACATGATGTTCAACTTGAGAATGTGAACCCTAGTCCCATATCCACACACTTAGCGCGAGAGAGTGAGTGGGTTAAGGTGTAGGTTGGTCTTCATGCGGCAAGTGGGTGTCCGAGAGGAACACATTTGAAATGGGATAAGTTGCTCGAGAGAGAGCTTATTCCCCTTAAAGTTTAGCCTAGTCAAAATTATTCTATGAATCTTTTATCGAAAGCATGTACCCAATAATCTAGCTTAACCCGTATTCCCATCACATCCCAAGGATCCCCTCTCATTACTTAGAAACTCGTGTTTATTTTGTTGTACGTACTTACTAGTTTCAAAACCCCTCATTGTTAATTGACACTCTTGTGTCCCCTTTTAATTTACAATGTTTTAAATCGTTAATGTCTTTAGCTATGACTTGTTAGAACTAAATTTTATTTTTCTATTAATTCTCAAAACCACTCTCTTGGGAACGAACCCAACCCATGGTTGGGTTACTAAACTATTGTTCGATCGTAGACACTTGCATCGGAAGTTGTGTCTTGATTACACAAACATCACATTCATAGTTAAATCCTCCATTCATTACCAGATTTCCCTAGACCTCACCTGACTCAGATTCCGTCCTAATTGGACTAGGCTACAATTTTTCAAGTCACTACTCAAAAGTTTTCTGGCCCCAACTCTTTCCCCATTTGCTTTTCCATAACAATGGGAATGGGTAGTTACAATGGAGGAAATGATAGAGGTATTTATGAATGATTTCTCTATAGTTGGTTACTCATTTGAAGATTATTTAACTCATTTGGTTGAGGTGTTGAAATGGTGTGAAGAGTGCAATCTTGAGCTCAACTAGGAAAAAAAGTCACTTAAAGAAAGAGGGTATAGTTATGGGTCATCGGATTACACAGAAGTGAATTGAGGTTGATAGAGCTAAAGTTGAGGTACTAGAAAAACTACCACTACCAATCTCTACAAAAGGTGTTAGAACTTTTCTAGGGCATGCAGGTTTCTACAGGAAGTTCATAAAGGATTTCTCAAAAAATGCACACCTATTGTGCAAACTACTCGAATAGGAGTCCAAGTTTGAGTTTGGTGATGCTTTTCTGAGAGCATTTAAAGAGTTTAAGGATATGTTGACTTCCGCACCAATAATTATTTCACAACATTTGGTACAACCATTTGATGTAATGTGTGATGTGAGTGAGGTTGAACTTGGTGTATTATTGGGACAGAGGCGAGAGAAAATTCTTCATCCTATTTATTATGCGAGCAAGGCGCTGGCCATTGCTCAAAATAACTATATTGTTACTGAACAACTCTTCCTTGTTATGGTATTCACATTTAAGAAGTTTAGATCCTATTCTCTTTGCACTAAATTCATTGTGCATACTTACCATTCCGCATTAAAGTATCTTATGGATAAGAAGTATTCAAAAGCAAGGCTGATTAGATGGCTATTATTGTTGCAAGAGTTCGACATTGAGGTGAAAGATAGAAATGGAACAAAAAATCAAGTCGCTGATCAATTGTCCAGGTTAGAAGAAGAAGCTATGATCAAGTTAAAAGATGGAAATGAAATTAATAATGCAATCCCTAATGAACATGTATTGGCTTCCTCTTATGACCTTATTCCTTGATTCTTAGACTTTGCAAATTATTTGGCAAGTGAATTGGTGCTTTCGGATATGCCATTTCACCAAAGGAGAACATTTATGTCTAACGTTACGAAATTCTTTTGGGAAGAGACTTACTTGTTCATATTTGTGTTGATGGGATTATTCGTCACCATGTGCCTTAGGTTGAGATGATGAGTTTACTAGAGGTGTAGCATTAATCCCCTGTGGGTGAGCACCATAGTGGTATTTGGACTGCTCATAAAATCTTGCAGTGTGGGTATTACTGGCCTACTATCCACCAAGATGCTCATGACTTTGTCAAGTCTTGTGATCGTTATCAAAGAGAAGGAGGAATTTGAAGGAAGGAAGAACTACCAATTAATCAGATATTAGTGATTAAATTTTTTGATGTTTGGGGTCTTTACTTGATAGGTCTGTTTGTTAGTTTGAATAAGATGAAGTATATTCTTGTACCGGTCGACTATGTATATAATTGGGTGGAAGAAATTGCGCTTTCAAACAATGAAGGAAAGAGTGTCACCGCATTTTTGAAAAAGAATATATTCTCTGGATTTGGATACCTTGTGCAATAATCAACGATAGAGGTTCTGAATTTTGCGATAAGTTGTTCAAGGTGTTACTTGAGAAGTATGTTGTACTTCACAGCGTTGCATGCTTTCATCTTTATGAGTGTGAGAGTCATTTGTGATTTCAGAACTATAAATTGTTGAAGTATTGTGTGGATATGGAATCATCTTTGTTGTGAGCGCATTTGAGTACAAATGTTGGGCTTGAACTTGCATTTGAAGCAAGTGTTATGAACTTGAGCATCTTTGATAATGGTGAGTCACAATTTAAATCTTTGAGTGCACAATTAATCCTTGCATGAGTAAGTTGTGTCTTGTTGTGTGCATTCATGATTGAGTCTTATGTAGCACTGTTTCAGACATCCTTTTTGAACTACTGAATTTAAGTTTTACTTGTGGACAAGCAAAACTTTAAGTTGGGGGTTTTGATGAGTCCGAGATTTGGACTTTTAGCGCTTTCTTTGTACATATTTCGTGTCCTGAAAAGCTTAATTTGTGCTAATAACTGATGTTAAAGTCTTGATTTTTAGAAGATGGGCTAGTTTGATGATTGCCAAGAGCACTCGGCATATCGTCGAGTGGCTCATCAGCCCGCCTAAAGTTCCAGTGTGCCAAGCTCTTAAGGAAGGAACCAAGTTAGGGACGAAAAGGAGTAGTCGGCGGATTGCCGAGTAAGTCCGCGATGCCAAGATAGATTGCCCAAAGTTACAGACCTTGGGGATGCTGGGTGCCAAGGCGAAAGCGCGATGGAAGAGACCAAAGGGCGGCTCGCCGAGTCGTTCGGCGAGCCTAACTTACTTCGTCGAATGGGCTTTCATAGAACATTTTTGTCGACTATAAATAGGAATTTGAACATTTAATTTAGTATCAAATAATCTTTAGAACGAAATTTATTTTGGGGTTTTTATCTTGAGACAGTTTTGTCAAGAGTTCTTCCTTAGCTTTGAGGGATTGAAGACATTCACTTTTGAGAAATTGGAATTGGGTCTTTGAGATTCATCAAATTGGAGCATTGTAAAGACGAAATCACTCTTACCTAGTTTATGGATAATCAATTCGGTAACTTTTATTACCTTTTTATAATGTCTAGCTAAAACCCCAATTCTTGGGGTGTGATTATGTGATTATAGGCTGATTTAGCTTATGGGTATTGCTAATTGTTAGTTTAAATTCTATTTAAAGTGAGTTCAATCATTAATTGTGGTTTAATTTAAGAATTGTAGTTGCAAATGTAGTTCTATGTTTGTGATCTTGGCTCTCTCTCTCGGTTTTAGGACTAAGGTTTTTGATTGATGGTTTGTGGGTATTGGGTTGATCTGGGTTTAGCTCGAGGGAGTAAATCCTAAACCCAATCCCACACACTTAGCTCGAGAGAGTGAATGAATTAAGGTGTGGGCTGCTCTTTTTTTGCATGTTTTTTGATGATCGAGGGAAATCACTTGATTCAGGGTAATTGTTCGAGAGAAAATTGCATCCCTTATAGTCTAGCCTACTCACTAATATCTAGTTATTTACTAATAGTTGCAATTATCTATATACCTATAATTGCCTATAATCGATCACATCCCAAGAATCTGTCTCTATATTGTTAATTCGTATTGTTTATGACTGTTTGTAGTTAACTGTTAATCAAAACCAAAACCTCCTTTTGACATTCGTGTCACCCTTTCACTTGATTATGTCTTTAATCAATAATTTATATTCATATGGTTGATTTGACCACGTTCATACTTCCCAATTGAATCTGAAACACATACCACTCCCTGTGGTTGGGTTTTATACTGATTTACGATCGTTGAACACCTAGAATTGGATGAGGTGTGCTTGAATCAGTTACTCGTTGCGTAACTAGGCAACCCCCCTTTTTGTCGTGGATTCAAATGAGTTGAGATTTGACCCATTTGTGTCTCCAACTACTTAATAGAGACATAATGAGAAGTCACCATTTGATTGAGAGTTGAGACATCCTCATTCATCTCTTTCAACACTTTGTGTGACCCTTCTGTTTTAATGAGAATGCATGCAAGCATGTCTTCCGTATGGAAGTTCTCCAGATCAGCCTTTTCTTTTTAGGCTTTTGGCATTCATTAGGTAGGATGTATCTTTCCTTTTCACCATCCCTTTCCTTCTAAATAGCAATATGATCATGCCATTCCCTGACACAATCTCTCCATCCATCATCTCTACTCCAACCCAGATTACCACCCGGCCTTGGGTAATTTGAACGAAATCCTTCTCCTTGATTTCCAAAGAAGTTCACTTCCTCATTGTAGAGGGCTTCAAATTGAGCTTCTTCGGGGTTTGCTCCACCAATACCCACAACATTTACACTCTTCAACCCACTACCCAACATATTTTTTGACAACAAATCAAGTTGGGTCATCATTTTGGACATATTTTGGTCTCTCTCTTAATCCTTCTCGATCTGCTCTTTCGTCATCCTAAAGGTGAGAATGAGACACCTAGTCCTTACGAGTGTACCATGCACTCTTTATCTTGGTCATGCCATCAAGGAGTTGAGATGCTACTTCATAGGGTTGTTGCATTATTCCTCCGAGAACAGGTTGATCAGCAACTCCTTTGTTCACCGAGTCAAGACTTCTATAGAAGAATTGTAGCAATATATGGTTTAAGCAGTCCATGAGTCGAACGCTGAAGTACAAACTTTTGAAATCTCAGCCACGTCTCGTGGATATGTTCACCGTCCAAGCGTTTGAAACCTTGGATACTATCTATGAGCGTCAGCATCATTGACTTGGAAAAGAATCTCACATAGAACGATGTGGTCAGCTCATCCCAATTGGTGATGGAGTTCCTCGGTAAATCAGCTAACCATTTGGTAGATTCACCCATCAAAGAAAATGGAAACAACCTTAGACAAACTGATTCTTGTGATATGTTCTTGAATGAGAACGGACCACAAACATCAAAGAAGTTCTGAATATGCTCATGAGGGTCTTCATGGGCCAGCCCTCCATATAATCCTTTCATTTGGAGGAGTTGTAGCATTGTGCTCGTAACATGGAAGACAACATTCCCCTCAACGGGAGGTTAACGTATTGCACCAACACCACCTAATTAAATTGGGAGATTCACATCATTCAGATTTACAATATCGTCTTGGTGGCCAACTTGGCAACCATTACTCCCATTCACGCTCATTTATTCTTCTGTTCAAAACATATCAACACAAACACAAAACAAAGTAAGTCGATTAAACTATAACACAAAAAGATCACAATTCAACTTCAATAATAGAACTCTAAACAATACCACTCCCCGACAGCGGCGCTATTTTTTATCAACGCTCAAACTACACCATTTCCAATTCTAGGTGTAAAGATGATCTTTATCTAGTATAAAACCCAACGAAGAGTTGGGGTCGAACCCACAGGGAGAAGTACAATATTTGAATTCAATTACGAAGAACAAATGTGGCCTAATCAGTTATAGGAATATAAATTATCAAAAACATACAAACAAGTCTAAAGGGGTGACAACAAATGAAAGATGTGGGGTTTTGGTTTGCAATTAACAGCTAAAACAAGTACGAAAATAGGGGAAAAAACAATATTAAGAGGAATTATCGGGATGTGATAGATTATAAGCTATTTATGCTATATGGGTAATTGAAATCTAACAATAATTTACTAATTCATTATGGGTAGGCTAGGATATAAGTGCAATAGTTTTCTCTCAAACAACTATTACGGTTCAGGCAAGTTCTCTCGAACTTCGACAAGCTTGATAAGATAAACAACCCATAACCTTAATATATCCACTCTCTCGAGCAAGATAAGTATAATTGAATTTATAGTTCACTCTCTCGAGCTGAACCCATATCAACCCAATACCTACAATCATTAATCAAAAGCTTTGGTTCCAAAACCTCTCTCTCAAGCAAGCCAAGAACTCTATGCTAGAATTGCATTTGCAACTACAACCCATAGATTAAAACACAGCTAATGATTATACCCACAATAATACAACAATTTGATCATTAAACAACAACACCCATAAGATAATTAGACAAATAAACACATGATCACACATCAAGAATTGGGATTTTAGCTACACATTATAAATAGAGAAAACCCACTTCCAAATACATTATCCATGATCTGGGTAAAGGTTCTCAAGTCTTTACAATGGTCCAAATTGAATAAATTCAAAAACCCACTTGCAAATCCTCAAAATTAAGCTTAGAAATCCTCAAAGTCTACAATGGAAACTCAAAAATTAAGAGAAAACTATAACTCTCAAACTTGGGGATCAAAACTCTGAAGCGAACTCCCTTAAATTTCATTTAAAATTCCAATTTATAATTGCCCAATTTTTTGCCTGAAAGGCCATTGGGCGAAATAAGTTGCGCTTCGCCAAATAGGTCGACGATTCCCCATTTGCTTCCTTCCATCACCAATTTGCAATGGCCATCAGTTCTCTAGGTCCTGTAACTTTCTGTGATCAAATTTTCCCTCACAGAATCATTGGGTGATTCAACGAGTACCCATTTTTGTCACCAACTTGGTTCTTCCCTAGGGCTAGCACGCTGGAACTTTAGGCGAGCTAAAGAGCCACTCGACGGTTCACCGAGTGGTCTTGGCTATCACCAAGATGGCTTTTCTTCATTTATTCAGCTTGTTTGCTCCTTTTTTCCTAGTAGTGTCCTTTCCTTGCTCCTTAGTCTAAATACTTGAAAATCATTGCTTTAACATCAATTTATAGCATAAATTAGGCATTTGAGGACACTTAAACTATCATAACAAAGACCTAAATGAGTCCAAATCTCGAACTAATCACCCAAAACAATAGAGAGGTAGTACTCCCCGTGAACCCAATTATGGGTACGGCGGTGGCAAGAATGAGGGACTTTACAAGGATGAACCCTTCAGAATTTTTTGGCTCAAAAGTTAAGGAAGATCCTCAAGAGTTTATTGATGAGGTCTACAAGATACTTGTTATGATGGGAGTGACTTCGATAGAGAAGACAGAATTAGTCGCTTATCAACTCAAAGAGGTTACTCAGATTTGGTTCAATTAATGGAAAGAGGCAAGGCCGGTAGAAGCGGGTCCCATAGAATGGTGGAGGTTCAAAAGTGCTTTTCTTGATAGATTATTCCCTTTCTAGATGAGAGAGGCCAAGGTGCTTGAGTTCATGAATCTTAGGCAAAGAAATATGAGTGTCAGGGAGTATGCCTTGAGGTTCACTCAATTATCAAAATATGCTCCTTCTATTGTAGACGATAGTATGGATAAGATGAGTAAGTTTGTATCAGGTGTGTCTGATATGGTAGTCAAAGAGTTCCGCACCGCTATGCTTGTCCATGACATGGTCATTTTTTGCCTTATGGTGCATGTCCAATAGAATGGAGAGGAAAAGCTCACGGAAAGATCTAGGGAGGTAAAGAGGGCAAGAGTGGATGATGGTAACTTTTCACATTCTAGGTCCGGTGGATGGGGTCGTACAAGGTTTCGGCAAAGGTTCTCCAGGAAAGGTTATTCTAATGCTCGTCCAAGGCTTAATAATGAGAGGGTGTCTAACCCAAAACCTCAAGGAGATGGTAATAGGTCCTTGATGTCTACTTGTGATAAATGTGGGAGAAATCATGAAGGGAAGTATCTAACGGGTTCTAATGCTTGCTTTGGTTATGGGAAGACGGACCACAAGTTAAGGAATTGTCCTTCGGTTGCTAAGAATGAGGGAGATACTCATCATAGGGCTCAACCCCTACCCTTCATCCGATCCAAGTGGTTTAGGTGGGAATGTTCCCAAGCACAACTGTTTCTATGCACTCCAGACTAGAGGTGATCAAGAGTTCCCCACATGTGGTGACCGGTATGTTGAAATTCTTCCAAATTTATATGTATGCTTTACTTGATCCCGGTGCTAATTTTTCTTTTATGACTCCCTATGTGGCTATGAGATTTGATATACTTCCCAATGTGTTGTTAAAACCTTTTTCTGTCTCTACCCTTGTTGGTGATTCTGTGGTGGCTAAGAGGGTCTATAGGAGATGTCCTATTTCCTTATCCCATAAAGTTACTCTTGTTGATTTGCTAGAGCTTGACATGCTCGATTTTGATATTATCTTGAGTATGGATTGGTTGCATTTTTGCTATGCCTCTATTGATTGTAGGACTAGAGTAGTCCAGTTTCAGTTTCCAAATGAGGCTATCCTTGAGTGGAATGGGGGAAATTCTATGCCTAGAGATCAATTTGTCTCTTACCTTAAAGCTAGGAAAATGATTTCTAAGGGTTGTATATACCATATAGTGAGGGTGAGGGATGTGGATTCTGAATTCCCTATTCTTGAGTCGGTCCCCCTTGTAAATGAGTTTCCAGAAGTATTTCCCAATGATTTACCTGGTATTCCTCCCGAAAGAAAAATAGACTTCGGTATTGAACTTCTCCCAAATACAGAACCTATTTATATTCCTCCGTATAGAATGGCTCCGACGGAACTTAAGGAGTAGAAGGATCAGCTGAGGGATTTGTTGGATAAGGGTTTAATCCGACCTAGTATCTCCATGGGGTGCTCCGGTGTTGTTTGTGAGGAAGAAGGATGGTTCACTCTATATGTGTATTCATTATCGGCAATTGAACAAAGTGACCATTAAGAACACCTATTCTCTTCCAAGAATATATGATTTGTTTGACTAACTTCAAGGAGCAAGTTAATTCTCTAAGATTGATCTCTAGTTGGGTTACCACTAGTTGAGGGTGAAAGAAGAAGATATTCCGAAAATGACTTTTAGAACCCGATATGGTCATTATGAGTTTTTGGTGATGTTCTTTGATTTGACTAATGCCCCGGTGGCGTTTATAGATGTTATGAATATGATGTTTAGACAATACCTTGATATATCTGTAATTGTGTTCATAGATAATATTTTTGATCTATTCAAGAAGTGAGAATGAGCATATTGATCATTTGAGAATTGTATTGCAAATTCTCAAGGACCAACAACTCTATGAGAAGTTTAGCAAATGTGAATTTTGGCTAAGGTCCATATCTTTTCTTGGTCATATAGTTTCAAGCAAGGGTATTGAGGTAGATCCAAAGAAGATGGATGTGGTCAAGAGTTGGCCTAGACCTCTATCACCAATAGATATTCGATATTTCTTGGGTTTGGCCGTTACTATAGATGGTTTGTTGAGGGGTTTTCCTCCATTGCTTCTCCATTGACGGGTATTTGCCTTAAGATTTGGAGACACTACTTGTATGGGCCCATGTTGATGTTTTCACCGACCATAAGAGTTTACAATATGTGTTTACCCAAAAGGATCTAAATCTTCGCTAAAGAAGTTGGCTATAATTATTGAAGGACTATCTTATGAGTGTTCTTTATCACCTTGGAAAAGCGATGTAGTAGTGGATGCTCTTAGTCGACTATCGATTGTTAGTGTTGCACATGTTGATGATGATAGAAAAGAGTTGGCCCGAGATGTCCATAGATTGGCACGATTCGGTGTTCGATTAGTAGACTCCGCCAAGGGTGGGGTTATGGTTCATAAAGGGTCAGAATCGTCTTTTGTGGCTGATGTTAAAACAAATCAATTTCTTGATCCGACTTTGGTAGAGTTGAAAGAAGCGGTACTTAAAAAGTCCATTCAGGCTTTCTCCCCAGGGGGAGATGGTGTCCTTATATATCAAGGTCATTTATGTGTTCCGAATGTTGATTACTTAAGGGAATAGATCTTGTCAGAAGCCTATAGCTTTCGATATTCTACTCACCCGGGAGCCACCAAGAAGTATCATGATTTGCGGGAGATCTATTGGTGGAATGGGATGAAGAAGGACATTACGAGATTTGTGGCTAAGTGTCATAATTGCCAACAAGTGAAGGTTGAGCATTAGAAACCAGGAGGTTTATCCCAAGTTATTAGTGTTCCTACTTGGAAGTGGGAGGATTTCAATATGGACTTCATAGTGGGATTGCCCCATACTCGGCAACAATATGATTCGATTTTGGTTATAGTAGACCGAATGACGAAGTTGGCCCATTTTATTCCCTTCAAGGTTTCCTATTTGGTAGAAGTTTATGCTAAGTTTTATTTTAGAGAGATGGTGAGGTTGCATGGAGTGCCCTTGTCCATTATCTCCGATAGAGGTACTCAGTTTACTTCTCAATTTTGGAAGTCTTTCCAAAAGGTTCTTGGCACTAAAGTTATGCTTAGCACGACTTTTCACCCCAAAACTGATGGGAAAGCAAAACGAACAATCCAAACATTGGAAGACATGTTGAGAGCTTGTGTGATTGATTTCACGGGAAATTGGGGTGACCATTTTCCTTTGATTGAATTTGCCTATAATAATAGCTACCATTCTAGTATTGGTATGGCTCCGTTTGAGGCTCTTTATGGTAGGAGATGTATATCTCCAATAGGATGGCTTGAGGTTGGTGAGGTTGCTTTGATAGGATCCGAGTTAGTTCATGAAGCTATTGAGAAGGTTCGACTCATGAGAGAGAGATTGAGAATGGCCCAAAGTCGACAAAAGTCTTATGCGGATGTTATAAGGAGAGACCTTGAATTTGATGTGTTTGATTGGGTTTACTTGAAAATCTCACCCATGAAGGTTGTAATGAGGTTTGGTAAGAAAGGGATGCTTAAGCCCTGTTTTGTAGGCACTATCAAATTTTGAGGCTTATTGGTAAGGTTCTATATGAGCTTGATTTTCCAAATGAGTTGGCATCGGTGGATCCGATTTTCCATGTCTCTATGCTGCAAAAGTGTGTTGGAGACACAACATCCATAGTCCCCCTATAAGGGTTGGGAGTGAAAGAGAACCTTTCTTATGAAGAAGTCCCGGTTGAGATCTTAGACCGGCAATTTAAGAAATTGAGGAACAAAGAGGTTCCTTCTGTGAAAGTGTTATGAAGAAACCATTTAGTTGAGGGTGCTACATGGGAGGCCGAGGCAGATATGATGTCCCGATATCCTCATCTTTTTCCTCCTACTCTAGCTTGAGGTAATGAATTCCTCTTGGTTTGCTCTTGTTTGAAGTCATAAGTGTTTCCATGATATCCTTAAAATGCATGTTCATGAAAAAGCTTTTATGATTTACTTTCCTCATGTTGTTGTGAATTGAGTATGAGTTTCCTATAGACTTCATGAGATATATTGTTGAACATGCCTTAGCTTGGAGTGGAAATTTCCTCCTTGAATATGTGCATTGTGTATGAATTGCATTTAGGCTCCATGAGAGTGTCATGAGCATTTCTTTTGAGTTTGGAGATGGTAGTTCCTCCTTAAATGTAAGAAATCTGAAATTTCATGCATATTGGGTTACTATATGTAGTTCCTACTCCCTTATGGTGCATTTAGTATGTTTAGGTTGGAGTTGATGTTTCCTCCTTGGTTGTGTGCATTTTGATGAGTTGCATGCATGATGGGCTGCTATTCTTGAATCTTTTCATTTAGAAGTGTGTCTAGAATCTCATTCGAGGACGAGTGATCCCAAGGGGGAGATAATGTAGCACCCTGGATTCAAAAGAAGTAAAATAGCAGCTTTCTGAAAAGTTGCACGTGTCATCTATGACCGGCCACCCATGGCCTGTGGACTAACCCAAAAACTGTAGGTAGGGTCCATTGTTGGTCACCCTAGCCTAGTGATAAGGGTTCAATTGGGGATGAAACCAATTGAAATCAAATGGGGAATGAAACAACACAAAAGTAAGATAGATGAGAAATAAGAGATGAGAAGAGAAGAAAGAAAGGCAATTGAATAAACAATCAACCAAGGAAGAAGAGAAACTTGAATTCGAAAAGAAACAACTCAAATTGAAAACCACAAATGAGCAATCGTTCATTTCACATTCAAAATCCATATAGTCTAAAATCTTCCAAAATTAAAGAGACTACTATTTATACTAATAAAATAAAGAAGACACTTATTTGACAATTTTACCCTTAATGAGGTAAGGGCCTTGTTTGGTTGACTTCTTTTGTGAATTCTTGAAAATAAAGTAAAGAAGACACTTCTTTGACAAT
>JAJONQ010122191.1:0-10424 GCA_036250385.1 Solanum microdontum
GTATTTTCAAATGATTTTTTCTGTTTAAATCTTTGAAAATTATAAGTTTTCTTAATTTCTTTAAAAAAATTAAGTGGCGACTCTTTCTAAGTATTTCTCAAATTGTTTTATACTTAGAACATTTCAAAAAGTGATTTTTCTAAAGATTAGGAAAATTACGGCACAACAGTACCCACCACATGTGGAACCAGTAGACAACAACAACAACAACCGCATCAAGATAGACGATAATCTCTAGAAGTGTTGTCTTTTATATTTTCTATCATGTCCCTTATATGTTCTATCAATTTTTTACAAATTATATATATAAAATTGAAGTTTTCGAACTCCAACATATATGCATGGTTCATGTTTACTATAAATTATTTAAAGAGTATATTGGTTTTTTTTTACCTTGATATGAAGTATAATTTTTCTCATATTCGTCAATAGGGCATTTCCACCAAAATAAAG
This sequence comes from Solanum microdontum, assembly GCA_036250385.1. NCBI lineage: Eukaryota > Viridiplantae > Streptophyta > Magnoliopsida > Solanales > Solanaceae > Solanum > Solanum microdontum. Next base: position 454 of record JAJONQ010122191.1, read on the forward strand.
TATAACTAAAGAAGACTGAATTTTATCATTCTGCAAGTGAATAAATCAAATTATAATTTCACATAAAAAAAGTTGAAGAAAAAAAAATATCAACTAAGTAGTAAATAAGGTCTAAACTATTGGGTTTAGTTCGTTTGAAAAGCCACAAAGTAATGGCTAGCAATAAGTCTAAACTATCTTTATGCATCATATCAACAACTATGTATTATTATTATTATTATTATTATTATTATTAGACTTTTAACAAACAAGAAAATAAAACGAGAATGTTTTTTTTTTAAATAACAGCCTGCAAGGCTCATTGGCGGCTGAGCCTTACAAGGCTCATTGGCAGCTGAGCCTTACAAGGCTCATCGGAATTTGAGCCTTGTACGGCTCATTGGAATTTGAGTCTCGCTTTAGAAAACCTGATTTACACGGTGTTAAAAATTGTTTCCCTTTTGGTTTCATAATTAATTGAGTTGTCCTTTTGGAATTTTCGAAAATATTTGTTACTCTTTTGGTTTTGGACTCCAATTAATATAGCCAAACTTGACGTTTCCCGTAAGACTTGGGCTATTGACTTGAGGATGACAACATTTTCCAAACTTTGGATTGATTGATTATTTGATATGAATAAATTGTACGATCAGTAATTTATTTCATAGAAGAAAGTTTGAATTAGAAGCATGTATATGAAGAATGATTATTATTTTCCCTACCTAATAATTTCTCTTTGAAATTTCTACAAGACTAGTAAAATTTAAAGAAATATGTTTAGTATTTAAAAAGTAATAAAAAGGAAAATTTATAGGCTGTGTTTCCATTCAATTATGGAGCAGTAGTCTTTGGTGTAGTAAAATAGAAGTTAATCAATCATATACAGTGTATTCTTTAAAATCAAATGTAAATTAAAAAAAAAAAAAAAAGTAAAACCTTATCCGCAATTGATGTTTATATCAAATATTCAATTTAAAGACTTTGTGTTGTAGCTTTTTTTGCGGAATAACTTGAGAAACAACAAAATTTCCATTATTCATACATAAATAATCTTTTTCTCGACTTAAATTAGGTGTGTTTTTTTTTTCTTCTAAGGACAAGAAAATGAAACTTCAATTAAGTGGAAAGCACTCAAATAGCATTGCCACAACTAGTACTTTTATTAGCTAAAATAAATTATTTGCACAGTTCTTTTTTAAAAAAAGACTTGGATTATTTCTAAATTATTGAATATTATATTGGAATACTGGTCATAAAATTAATATTATATTTTGTGACAAATTCATTAAAATGTTATTCTACTTGTAATATTAATGAACTTAAAGAAAAAGTTATAAATACCTAGATTAAAAAATAGATTATATAATAATACAAAAAGGTATTAGATATATGTCATATAACAAAGATAAAATGGACAATGCATAAGATAAATGGAGGAATTTGATTATTATTCAAAGTTGTGGGAGGGAAGTTTGATTTTTAAAATCATATCTATTAGAAAAGATCAATATTTCAAAATTTTTATTATTTTACAGAAGAATCGTGATACTCTATTGTATTTATGACGCTGGACTAATTTGAGAATTATATTTCCCTATTCATTTATCTGACTAAACGAACTATTCACCAATAGGATAGTTTTATTTTAAAATAATAATAATAATAATAATAATAATAATAATAATAATAATAATTATAAGACTAACTTGCCATTGACTAGCAATACCTTAAAAAAAGATCTCTACAATATAAATAAATGTGTACACTACACAAGTTCATCAAAAGAAAAAAAAATCCAAGAAAATAGCATATTATCAATATATTTGATGATGGTTCCCAAAATAATTCAATTTCTCATTATCTTATATCTGTTTACGGTTACTTTTGCTTCCAAGGAGGAAGAAATTGCCCTCCTAAAATGGAAAGCAACTTTCAAGAACCAGACTAATTCCTTATTGGCTTCATGGACACAGAATTCGAATGCATGTGAGGATTGGTATGGAATTATGTGCTTAAATGATAGGGTAAGCAAGTTGGATATTCAAGGTGTTCGTGTCATTGGTACACTATGATTTTCCATTTTCGACTCTCTCTTTTCTTGAATATGTTGATCTTAGTGTGAATAATCTCTCTGGAACTACCCCACCTGAAATTGATAATCTCACTAATTTTGTCTATCTTGACTTCCACACCAATATGATTTCAGGCACAATCCCATCACAAATCGGGTCATTAGACAAGCTCCAGAACATTTACATCTATGACAACCTTTTAAATGGTTCAATCCCCACCTCATTGAGCAATTTGACCAACTTGTTTATTCTGTCTCTTTATCAAAATAATCTTTCTGGCTCGATTCCTACAAAAATAGTTCATTTAAGGTCTCTTACTTCTCTAGATTTGGGTACTAATTCTCTTAATGGTTTTATTCCTACTTCATTGGGAAATTTGATCAACTTATCTAGTTTGTTTCTTAATGAGAATCACCTTTTTGGCTCTATTCCCGCTTCATTGGGAAATTTGACCAGCCTTTCTATTATGTACCTTCATCAGAATAACATTTCTGGCTCCATTCTTGAAGAAATAGGTTACTTAAGGTCTCTTAGTCAACTAGTTTTGGTTAAAAATTCTTTAAGTGGTGCTATTCCTGCTTCTTTGGGGAATTTGACCAGCTTAACCTCTATGTATCTTCATGAGAATCATCTTTCTAGCTCCATTCCTAAAGAAATAGGTTACCTAAGGACTCTTAGTTATATAGATTTGTCTACTAATTTTCTTAGTGGTTCTATTCCTACTTCTTTGGGGAATCTGAATGAGTTGTATCTTTTGTCTCTTTATGCTAACAACCTTTTTGGTTCGATTCCAAGTGAGTTGGGAAATATAGGAAAACTTGTTACTATGTTTTTAAGCTTTAATAAACTCACTGGTTCAATTCCAGCTTCTTTTGGCAACTTGAGAAACTTGCAATGGATGTATCTCCACACAACAACAATCTCACTCAGAAAATTCCTTTATCTTTTTGCAATTTGATAAAATTGGAAGTGGTGTATTTGGGGAGAAACAACTTGAGGGGAGAAATTCCACAGTGTCTAGTTAATATTAGTGGACTCAAGGTACTGAAAATAGCATATAATAATCTCAATGAAGAGATCCCTTCGTCTATTTGCAATCTAACATCGCTAAGGATTTTAGATTTGGGTGGAAACAATTTAAAGGGAGAAATTCCACAATGTTTTGGAAACATGGGTGGTCATCTTGAGGTTTTGGATATCCACCTAAACAAACTTTGTGGGACTCTTCCAGAAACATTTAGTATTGGAAGTGTACTTAGAAGCTTAGACTTACGTGACAATGAATTAGAAGGAAAAATCCCCCGATCATTAGCCAATTGCTAAGAGTTGGAACTTCTTGATTTAGGATACAATCACCTTAACGACACATTTCCAATGTGGCTTGAAACTTTGCCAAAGTTGAAAGTTTTAAGCTTTAGATTGAATAAATTGCGGGGGGCAATTAGAACTTTAAGTGATGAAAATATGTTTTCTGAGCTTCGAATCATAGATCTCTCTTACAATGCCTTCACAGAAAACTTGTTGACTAGTTTGTTTCAAAAATTGAAAGCCATGAAGAAAATTGATAAACCATCCAAGGTACCGACATATCTTGGAAAATTTGGAGAGAGAGAGATTACAATGATTCTATAACAGTTTCAACCAAGAGATTGGAGCTTGAACTGGATAGAATTTTGACAATTTATGTCACTATTGATCTTTCAAGTAACAACTTTGAAGGGTATATTCCAAGTAATCTCGGAGATCTCATTGCGCTTCGGGGGCTAAATTTGTCTCATAATAGATTGCAAGGTAATATACCAACATCACTTGGAAATTTTTCTTTTGTTGAATCATTGGATCTTTCATTCAACCAGCTTTCAGGAGAGATACCACAACAACTTGATGCTCTTACATTTCTTTCATTCATAAATCTCTCTCACAATCACCTCCAAGGATGCATTCCTCAAGGACCTCAATTTGCTACATTTGAAAATAATTCATATGAAGGTAATGATGGATTACAAGGATTCCTTGTTTCGAAAGGTTTTGGAAGTATTTGGCTGCCAGAGACAAATAATGCTGATTATGGTGAAGAAAGCAATTCTGAATTTATGAATGATTTTTGGAAAGCTACTCTTATGGGATATGGAAGTGGTCTATGTATTGGATTATCCATAATATATTTCAAGATGTCAACTGGAAATCTGAAATGGCTTGCAAGAATCATTGAAGGATTGGAGTACAAAATTATTATGCGACACAGAAAAAGGCACTAAAAAACTCAGGTATACAAGTGAGTTCTAGCTTGATCTATATTTCTAAATTTTCATGTTAAGCATATTTCTTTTTCCAAAATCAATTGGTAGAAGCAATAAAAATGGATTAAGTTTTTCTAAATAATAGTAGTAAGACTTAACTTCTCTTGGTGTAAAAATAAAAATCAGATAATAAACAAATAAATAAATTCCAACGTGCATGCAGGTGCTTGGAGGAGAATTTGGTGGAATGCTCAACAGAGATGCAATAATATCATATGTTGCTAGCTTATTAGCTAGTTTTTACTTTTTGGTTTCTTTTTAAGTTGTATAAGTAAGCCTTTTCTTCTTCCTTTTTCAATTAACTTGGAAAAATGTAATGTTATGTACTTTGATGGTATATCAAGTTTATGTAATTATAAGATATTAATGTATTCAATATATGTTGTGTACTATTGGATGATATGTATGCATTTCTTGGATTCAAGTATGAGAATACTTCCTATGTCCCTATCTATATTTGTCCTTTTTTTTTCTAATTTAATGTCTCTTTTTACTTGTCATTTTTGATAAATCAAGAAAGGATAATTTATTTTTTTATATTGTATCTTTAATTTATTAATATTGAGTTAATTTCTTTGAAAAATATAGTGAATAAATATGTTTAAGATTCTATTGAACTCACTATTGCAATCATTGTTTTTTTAATAGTCGTGTTAAGTCAAAATTTGACAAAAATGGGACAGAAAGAATGTATATGTAGCCTTTGGCAGGTACAAATTAAAGCACCAAAAAAAAAAAATTAAAACACCCTATGAAGCTTCAAATTATTCAACAAGAAATCTCACTACCACCAACACATATAAAAATTAACACTAACATGCATTAAAGTTGTGAGACTTCAATATTACACTACTAAAAAAGTCACTATATTTTTTCCTACAAAATTTTCTATCTAAAAATATTCAATGGCTATTCCATAGATAATTAGAGATTGAATCGGTATGAAAAGAAAAAAATAGTAATTGTTTCATATGGAAAAATCAGAAAGCTTCCTTGTTATATGCGTTGGGAAATACTCCCCCTTATCTCAATTTATGTGACACTTTTCATTTTTCAAGAGTCAAACAGCTTAAGTTTGACCAGAAATTTGTGCGTGGAATCTTCAATTTTTTAAAAATGAAATTTATATGTTTGTGAACTATGTAAAAAGTACTATAAGCCACAATAATTGGCAATTTAAAATAATTAAAAGATATATGCAAAATTTATGGTCAAAGATAGACTTGTTTGAATCTCAAAATCCGAAAAGTGCCACATAAATTGGGACGAATGAGGTAATGGAAATTGGTGTATTGGGTTGGTATTCATATATATAAGAATTGTGTATGGAAATTTAATGATGTGAACTTGTTAAACAACTTGGATTAAAAATTAGAATCTTGTTGATTTGTGTGACTTGATTATGTTGTGGCAATTGACTGAATGAGATGAACACTTAATGATATGCTTTGATTTATTGTTGTTGGATATTGGTGTTGAATTATCATCCTCATATTTGATCAATGCACTATTATGTTTGCATTTATGTTGTACCACTATTGTGATGATATTGGGGAGGATGAGAGGAAATAGGAATTTGGCCCCACCTCCATGGTGGAAACATTGAGTGGAAATAGGGAATGGATATTTTTGGCAGATTCATTGAGATAAAATTGGGATCGGGCCACACATCTATGGCAGATGCATGGACTAGGAAGTCCCCTATGGATTTCGAATTGAGATTCAACGGAAGTGTATCGTAGGACAGACACTTTACTTAACATATCATTGCATTGCACATCATTACCATTTGTGAAGTTGTGATCGATTTTATGAGAATTTCGATTGATGTACTTGATACTTGACTGTGACTGATATGTACTTATTGAGATGTTACTATTGAACTATGTGTTCCGTGATTTATAGATTGTTAGGTTGGGTTGATTTATGTGTAGGTTGTAGTTTGTGGAAGTTTGGTTGGAATGAAAGGAGTGCCCGTATTTTGCTTTGGTTGACATAGCGTTTAGTAGTTTGTCTGTTGAGTCCCGTGTGGTTTGGTACTCACTCCTTACTTCTACACTTGTGTAGGTCACAAGCCCAGATCTATGTGATAATTCTTCTTCTCTACTTCGTCTGAGGCTTTTTTGTGGATACTTGAGAGGTAGTTGCTTGTCATCTCAACGAGCCGTCTTGTTCCTTTATTATGTTCTTGTTCTACTCTAGAAACAAAGACATTTGAGACTTGTAATTTTCTTCAATTCAGTTGTAATAGTGGCTTGTACATGTGACAACCAGATTTTGAGGGTATTTTTGAGCTGACTAAGTTACCCGCATTTATGCCATTGATATTTTAATTTCTGCTTTTCTATCGTTATGTTTTGGATTTTCGGCTTACTTGTCATGGGTGTGATAAGACGAGTGCCTCGTTACACAAACCATGCATCCATAAGCTTTGTGTATTATTAGTACCTTGTTAATTATAAATATTCATTCTTAGCCATTTTTAGAAAGAGAGGAACATTGTGGAGGCAAAGAACAAAAGCAAAAGCTAAATTCTCTAGGATTTATCTGTATTTTGTTGGCTGCATTTAGCTCTATTACTTTGTGGGTGTTCAATTTTCAGTTTTTTTTTTTCTCAACGAATGGATTTAAGGAAACTTGTAGTCTTTAATTTGTTTGTTTTCATATCCCTCATGGAGATATTTTTAAAGAAAATTGTAGCTTTTTTATTGGTTCACATAGCTCTATGATTGTTTGGTACAAATCTATTCAAATAAAATTACAGATAATGTGTTTACGAAAAGTGTATATTAATTATATATGAAAAATATGCTGATAAAAATGAATATGAAGTGTATATCATAAAAAGTGTACTTGTAAAAATGTATACAACGTGTGTATACTATATAATACAACTATTGTAAACAAAAATTCGTTGGCTCATAAGTGCACAGACAAGTGTACATGGGTCGATTATGTAATATAACAATTGTAAACATTTGGAGGTCGAATCCTATAGGGACTTATGACTGGAAAATATTTAAGAGAAACTATGACTACACAGTTAACAAATGTTTTTTTAGAAGAATTGGTTTGTTTGTTACTTGTAAATTGTAATTGCAAAGTTTAAATAATTAATTATCACTAAGTAAACGATTCACAAGTTTTGATTAACTCAGTAAGAGACAAATTTCATTGCTATGTCACTTTTATGCAATTGTGTTGCGTCTATGCTTTCATTGTCATACAAACAATTATCGAGTTGTTCTGGAGCTGATCTAGTAAGGTTCAAGAGGTGTTACGTGACATGATTTTATTGAAAATTTTATATATATATATATATATATATAATTAAAAGACAGGCGCACAACTCAGTTGGTAAAGTGTATCAATTGTCAGCGTGAGGGACGTGAGTTTGAGTCCAGACAGATTTTAGAAGCTTTAAGTTGTTTAGTAATATTGTATTTTATTTCTTCCTTCCTTTGTTTTTTCTTTTCTTCTTTTGCCTTTTATTATTCCATCTTTTGGTATTTATATATATATAAAAAATGTGTTACCACTATTATTTCTAATGACATGAGATTATTTTCAAAACGAAAAAGTTCAAATATTTTTTTATTCTACTTTTTGGAAAAAAATATAGTAGTATATGTTAATTTTGTTGTGTATATATATGTTTACATTAAAAGGTGACGTCACTTGCAAAAAATATTGTGTATGCCATTGGAGTTATTAATTCACGTGATTAATATTATATTTGTGGTCTCTCAACCCTTTAATCTTCTAATCATGTATTCTCATAACTATGGCGCAAAATTGATAGTAACAAAAACACATTTATATCTCTAGTATGTGAACTAAATAGAGAAAACTAGGTATATTTCTATTCTAGCCACAAATCCTCCATCGGAATGGATCCTACTCTATTTGAGACCTTCATTCTTAGGACCCGTTTGGCCATAGATTTCCCAAGTAATATTTGGGGGAAAATTTGGCAAATAGTGTTTGTCCATACAATTTGCCATTATTTAGCAAATATTTTTGGCTATTATCCCAAATTCCAAATACTAGTTTTTTTTAGTATTTGGGTCAAATCTCATTACTTGGAATCTTTTAAAAAATGAAATTTTACACCAAACTTTTATCTTTTACAAAAACACCCTCTATAGTAGTTGTTTATGTTGTATTACATAATTTTTTTACGTGAACACCAAAATAGCGATGAAATATTCGGTTAATATGAAAGTGATGATAGGGTTGTTGATGAAAATGATGAACAATCGGCTCAGGGTAACAAAGTCATGTGCTCTGTCTACTTCACGATATATGGAATGATGCTTGTTGCACTAACTTCAAATTACCACATTGCTCCAGTGTCATGGACACTACTTGTTATTTGTTGCAACGAAGATCCAATTGACTTATAATACAAACTTATGGTTAGTTTTGATAGTTTTTAAAACTTATGAGTATAAATCATATTTTTCTAAAAAGTGAAATATGTTTCCCAAATACTATGGTCAAACACATGATGAAATTTCACCTAAATTTTCACCCAAATAATATTTGCCAAGAATATTTGGAAATCTATGACCAAACGCTAGCTAACTCAACTTTCTTCTCTCAAACAAAAAACTCTTGAGGTAAAAATATGTATAAACAACAATCATACTTAGGCCATATAGGAGGAAGTATAAAAAGTAAATCTTAATTTTCCCATTGTGGGGTTACGTGTGAAGAAGGATAACATTTATTTGAATATTACCAATTAGCTTTGTTTATTTGTGGCCTTGTTTGCATAGGATTATTATTTTCTGTACATGACTTATTCTAGGACTCTTACGTGATTTGTACGTAAATATGACGACAGTGTACATAGTTTCAATATAATATTATGGCGAAATGGTCTGGTGGACCTTTATACTTGTATCAGTTTGTATTCTGAACCCTTCTACTTACACCTTTGTCATCTGGACCCTTAAACTCAATAAAACACAATTTAACAAACCCCTCTGACCGTTGACCAGGCTTATGTGGCAGTAAGATGTCTGAGTTGGCAAAAGTGTGTAACTACACGCCTATTAAGGCGAGTGAGGAGCATTTTTACTTAAAAAATATTTAAAATTATAAAAAAAAATAATTTTAAAACCATTAATTAAAAAACTCCTTCTTCTTCACCCATTATACCTCATTTTCAGCCATATTCATCCCTTGCCCAACCCTTTTTTTCTTTTTTTCCAAAATCTATTTTTCGGCTAGATCTGGTGTGTTGGCTTAGGTTGTTGGTTCTGTGAGGTTGGAGAAGGAAAGGAAAATGGTCGTGACATGTGGCGGAGATGAAGGCAGGTAAAGGAAGGAATATGAGTGGTTTCACAGGCAACAATGGCGACGGCGGCGATGGTTTGGGCCATGAAACTATGGGAAGGGGAGAAACTATAATGGGTAGATTTCGACGAGTTTCACGGCATAGGTTGGTGTGAAATTGTATTTGTAAGCAATTTGGGGTGTGAGGATTACGAAAAGTTTGGCCAGATCTGGTTGTGGGTGGCCAGATCTGGTTTTGCGGTGGTTTAGGTTGTTATTACTGTGGAGGTTGGAGGAGGAAAGAAAAATAGTGACGGTGTGCGGCGGAGATTAAGAT
>JAJONQ010122193.1:0-12615 GCA_036250385.1 Solanum microdontum
ATATCACAATTTAATTTATTTTAAAAAAATAAAAATTAAGATCTCTTTTTATAATTTTAATTTAGCCTCCTAATTTTATTGAGACGTCTCTACAAAATAAAAGAAGTATATTTAAATTATTTATGATAATACAATAATAGATTTGACATGTATCCGTTATTTATTATTACGGAAAAGGATCAAAAATACCCTCGAACTATTCGAAAAGGTTTAAATATACTTCATCCATATATTGGGCTAAAAAGACCCCTCAATCCACCTTGTTGGCCTATTTTTACCCTTAAAACTTAAAATATTTTTAAAATTATTATTATTAATATTGTTTATTACGCGGCGTCTTCCTATTGGATAAAATAAAATCCAACTCACCATTTTTTTCTAACCTGTCCGACCCATATATACTACATACCCATGACCCAAATCCAACTAAACACAAGTGACCCAAAAATTAATACCCACCCTCTTCGGTCTTTCTTTTTGGAGCAATTCTTTAAAGGAATCCATGAAGTAGAGGCAGACACATAACCCCCAACTTTCCTCGTAGCTGTCGCCATTAATTTTTTATTTCTTAAATAAAGCAGGTACTTTTCGAAGAACAATTGAATGTTAATGTGATCATAACGAAATCAGAGAATTAAAAGTTTAAATAGATTATGAATTAATTGAAGTATTCAACTAGATCGGATCAAATACGACAAACCAAATATGAATGAGACTGTATTGGGAGTAATATATTATTTAGAGGGATAATAATTATTCATATAAAGTTCAACAAGATGAAAAAAAAAACAAGGGAGAAATAATTTTTCAAAATTCTTCAATGAATTCGTTATGGGAATGATGAGGAAGCCTCTGGCCTCTGCTTCATGGATAGTGTGAAAAATTGTTGCTCCAAGAGGAGGACGAAGAGGGTGAAAGATGCTGCTCCAAGAAGAAGACGAAGAGGGTGAGAATATTAAAGATTACTTGTGTAATTGTGTTTAATAGAATTTGGGTCATGGATATGGATCGGGGCAGGTTGGAAAAAATTGATGAATTGGGCATTTTATTTTATCCAATAGGAAGACGCCACGTAATAAGTAATACTAATAATAATAACTTTAAAAAATCTGTAAAGTTTTAAGGGTAAAAATAGGCCAAAAAGGTGGATTGAGGGATATTTTTAGCCCAATAGATGAATGGAGGATATAATTAAACATTTTCGAATAGTTCGAGGGTATTTTGACCCTCTTCCGTTATTATTATAAGTAAAAGATGCTCTAGAAGCACACAGGTCTTCGTCGATACGTGTGTTTCCTGGCATTATTCTATAAAGTAGATGACACCTTTGCCATTATTAAGAGGTTGGTTGCTTTGTTTTTTTTTTTTTTAATTTGAATTGATACAAAATTAAAAAAAAAAAGTAAAAAAAAATAAATTTATCAGCTTAAATTAAAGATATATTGAATATATCAAAATTTCTTTTAATTTTATTGTCGTAAATATGTTATGTGAGAAATTAAAAGTAAAAATTTGTAAAAAAATAAAATAAAAAATAGACACTTTTTAAAACAAACTAAAAAAAAGTAAGACAAATAAATTGAAATGAAATAAATACTAATCATTTTTTTAAAAAGTGTTTTTCTAAAAAACTATTTTTAAGAAAATATTTTTAAAAATAAATAATTTCTGGCAACAAACTCTAAATAGATAAAAGAAACGTTGATTAAATATTATGTCTAATAAGAAATTAGTATATCTTAAGAAACAAGTATAGCTGGGTAACATGACTAATTGTAACTTTATGGTCAAACTAATTAAATGTGTTTGTAATTATAAAATAAATTATCCGATCCTTACGGTAACTTTTGATATTTTAAATTATTAAAAGAAATTTTCAATAATTTATATACTTTAAAAGAATAAATAAAAAATACTATAAATTTTTAATTAACAATTAAAAATATTTATTTTAAAAATTTATAATAAAAAAATTATTACTTCTTCAAATTTCATATATGACATAAATTGAAAGTAAATACATTTTCAATAACTAAAAGGACATTTCCAATAAATTTATATATGATACTCCGTCTGTCCTTTTTTACTTGTCATTTTTGACAAATCAAGAAAAAATAATATTTTTTTCCTATTACACCTTTAATTTATTTAGAGATCTAATGATTTTGAAATAGTAGAACCTCTTTAACGAATAAATTAATTTGGAATTCTATCAATTAATAGAGATAAAATGATAAATTTACTGTGTCAATTTTTATTTTTCTTAATAAGTGTACCAAGTAAAAAATAGACAAGTAGATAAGAAGAGAAGGAGTAGTAAATTATGTAAAATAGCATTACAAATCATTATACATAACAATTTAAAACTATTAAAAAAATTACAATCAAACAATTTAGTCAACTTTCAAAATTCTATCACATAAATTAAAACAAACAGTGACACGGACTCCAATATAACTAGTGGAGTACTATATATACATACCTTGCTGCTCTACATAGTGAACAAAGAATTGTAGAGAACAAGAGGGGGAAAAAAATGGCAGAAGATGGAATAAGAAAGCAAGTCTTCTTCTTTAATTTTTCTCCAAATAATTTAATGTATTTTATTTTGAGTAATTAATATATAATTTTTTATCTCTTTTTAGGGATTTAATTGCAGTAGTTACTGGTGGAAACAAAGGCATAGGGTATGAGATCTGTAAACAACTAATGGAAAAAGGAGTTATGGTTGTTTTAACAGCTAGAGATGAAAAAAGAGGAGTAGAAGCTGTTGAAAAACTGCAATCTTCTCTTGTTGTGTTTCATCAAGTTGATGTTGTGGATCCACAAAGTGTTTCCTCTTTGGTCAACTTCATCAAATCTAATTATGGAAAACTTGATATTCTGGTAAATTATCTATTACTCCTTTTGTTTTTTCAATCAAAATATAGAAAACAAAAATATTCTTGCCTTTTTAAAATTTCATGTCTAAGTCAAAATAGAAAGAAGAAATATTTCTATATACAACCTCATGAAGGATAACAACTAATTTCATACTTTCCTTCCATATATTTATGAGTAAATAATTAAGAGCTGGTTTGCATTAATTTTTGACTTTTGACTTATATGTGAAAAAAAATCACAAGTTAAGAATTTTGACTTATGATTTATGATTTATTTTTATTATTTTAGCTTAAAATTAAATACTTATAAGCACTTTTTAAATTTATTCAAGGATTTTAAAACTGTTTAGAAGTTATTTGGCTTAAATGTACTTAAAATAAATCAATTCAAATTACAAAGTATTATGTCTGTTTCATTTTATGTAGCACCTTTAGCTTCAAATTGAATGAATTTTTAAAGATGAATTAATATGGTTTAATACAAGTCTCATTAAAAATAAACAAATTATAATATACTTATATTTACTCAAAAATGGATTCTGAATTTAAAATTTATGATTTTTATCGTTATCACTAATTAATGTAATAATAATTAGATTAACAATGAAATATTTATGAATATTTAATTAGTTTCTCTTTAGATAATTAAAAAGTTTTAAAGTTTAAAACTTCAATTCAAAATTTAATTTAGTTGGAACTCTCCCACGAACAAGCAGCGGAGTCGTGGGAAGTGGAATACTTTTGTTATGTGTATCATTGTCTGACACTTTTTAATTCTTATTCAGTATTAATTGATTATTTTCTTTTTTATATCTATATTAAAAAATTATAAATAAAAAAATAATTTTACTAATTCAAATTTTAAAATATTTCTTGAAACTCTTATAAATAGATGTAAACAGTCTCAACTCTTTTTTTTCACCACTACACATTATATTATTATTTCATACTTTTCGTTTTTCTTGAGATACTTTCACATATAATTTATCTCTTCATCTTTTCAACCCAAAGAAAGACCACTATTTATAGGTGATGAATTCTTTCTTGCAATTAATATGAAGATAATGAATAGTAAATTCAATAAGTGAATAGTCTATAAGTTACATAAGTTACAAGAATAAAGAGGCAGAATAATGAGTGAAAATAAAGAGTTGATGGTTACAAGAGTTACAACAACTAATGACCACATTCTTATACAATTGATTAGAATACTGAGGTACAAATATAATGCCCATCAATGAACATAACATGATACATAATGTGATATATGATATATTTTAATATATTAAAATGTCACACTAATCGTATGTTAAGATAGTATGTGGTTATTAAAACTCTAAAAAAGTAAAGTTGATATTTCTAATTATTATATATACACGCAAAACAAGTTTACTTTGATTTAACTCTTATATGAGACAATATTATGATAGCATGATAATTGATTAAGAGATAAATTATTAGGAGTTGTTTGATATGCAAAATAAGATGATATATTTTATAATTAAATTTGTAATTAGTGGGTATTTTTAAAGTCGTCAATAGTTCAAAGATGAAATTAATAATTCACGCCAAATTTAAAGTTTTTTAATATTTCTTACTTTAATAATAATAATGATTGGCATGATTATTTTATCATATTGTCCTTATCAATTGCGATTAAGTATGATATCTTAAAAAATAAATAATTAATGTTATGAATAAAATATGTAAAAAAATATTTTTCCTTTTAAAAGTAATAATTAAAATATTTCTATGATAAAAATAAGTCAAAAAGAATAGAGGAGAGAAAAGATTTGTGATCTTATTATTGGACCAATTTTCGTAACTTGTCAAGTTGGACTATTCTACCTTTTGGAACTCTCATTGTCTGACACTTTTCTTATTCCACACGCACAAAAAAAAAAAAAACTACCTAAATTTTATATTTTGAGTTCATAAATTGTAAATCCACTTTTTAAATAAAAATAACAATAACATATAGTATAATTTCTGAAGTGAATTTGAGAAGAATAATATGAAAACAAATGTTATCTCTATTTTGTTGAATTCACTTTTTTGTGATGAAAAAAAAGACCATATAACCAGTGTCAAATGTATTGTATGGGGGAATTCAACATGTTTTATTATGAAAATTTTAAAAAATAATTTATTTTTAGTTGAAAATTAGCAAGTATGATTATGAAAAAGATTAAAGTTGCTTTGAGTAATTTGAAGTGAAAATAACGTTTTGCTCTTTTTAAATTTTTTAAAAATTTCAAATTTTTGAAATTTTATGATCAAATATATTTTTCAAAGTTCATCTCTTAAAAAATTAATTCAGGGCCAAAGACAACCTAAAATTTGGCTAGAAAGTTGACCAAAATGGTCCATAACTTCTTTTTAGTATTGACACCTAAGACATGATTGAGATTTATTATTCTTTTGGTTTCTTGTTCAGTATTTGATATCTATATTAGAGTTTGGTTAATTTAAATTTGCTTTAGGATCCTATTTGAGGGAAATACTTCTTATCAAGAATTTTATCATACCTAGCACTCGAATTCAAAAATTTTAATTGAAAAAGAAACTATTGTCTCCACTACACCACATTTGATGGTTAATAGTAGTAGGTTAAGAAAGTAGTAGTGGTTACTAAAACTCTTAAAAGGAAAAATTTAGAATAGTGATTTTTTCTAATTTTTACACACTAGACAAGTTTACTTTATATTAACTCTCATATGAGATGACATTAGGGTAGTTTGTAATTGGTTCAAAGGTAAGTTATTCGAAGTCGTTTGATATATATAAGATAAGATGAGATATCTAATGATTATGTTTGGGAATAAATTTATATATTATGTTTGCTTGACGCTGTAAGTTTATCTCAAATATAGTATAAATTTAATCCTAAACTCAATTTTAGATATCCCACCTTATCGATCCCATCCAATTTGGAATTATTTTATCCATCTCTCCGGTGCAATAAATTAGTCTCAACATAATGTTATCATGACAATTTAGTCTGCATCCTTTAATACACAAGGTTAATATATGCATAATTTTTTCTAATACACTCTACCAAACGATCCCTTAATGTATTAAACTCGTGTAATTAATATAAAGTTATAAGAAAATTTATGTATTTTTCTTAATGTAGAAAATAGAAAAAGATGAAATAACTTATACATGTCTAACTAAACACTGCATAAAAAATACAAAAATTTCTTCATAATTAATCTTTATATTACTAATACATGCATAACGCTAATCACTTATCAAATGACCCTAAGTAATTGAAAGGGTTACTCCTATGTGTTGGTTAATTAATTTTAGGAACTAAATATAATCTCTCTCAAAATTATTTGTATCATGATTTGCAAATTTATTACTTAATACTCAGTTTATTTTCATTTTTCCATAATTAAAAAAAATGTTAAAATGGATAATTTGCAGGTAAATAATGCAGGAGTTAATGGATTAATGGTAGAGGGAGATGTTTCAATCCTTCCAGAGGTGATAGAACGAGAAGCTTTTCGAGGATCCAGTGACACAACTGAGGTTACTAATTTTTTTAATTATATATTTTAGGGAAAAATGACAAATATATCCCGAACTATCGTAAATGGTATGCAGATACCCTTCGTTATATTTTTGGGACATTGGTGTCCATGCCGTCCAAAAACTAGCGCATGTATACGCTTTATACTAACGGATATACACGTGTCATAATCTTGTCCACCGATCTGATATTTATTAAATATCGGATCGACAGATAAAATTGTGCCACGTGTCCCTATTTAGTCTTCCGTTAGAGTGAAGGACATATATGTTGTAGTTTTTGGACGGCTGGGCCACCAATGTCCCAAAAATATAACGAAGGGTATCTGCATACCATTTACGATCGTTCGAGGGTATATTTATCCTTTTTTCCTATATTTTATGGAAAAATATTTATTTAAGATTGACCAATAATGTTATATAGTGCTTTGATAAATATTTACTAGCAGAGAGATAAAAAAAATATAAAGTTCCGAGAAATTGAAGGTTAATTGCGCATAATCAATAATTTTAAGGATTAAAATTAAAATTTATTCATAATTGAGGGATCAAAAGTGTTATTTACATCCCAAAAAAGTAATAATGATCTATTTGTGTGAAAAATATACAATCCCAAAAACAATACAATTGTGTGATAAAATATACTCTTGAATTTTTGTATTAACATATTTTGTTATGATTAATTCTGAAATATACCATTGCAGGAGAATGAACTTCCACCAATAAAGTCAAATGGAAAACTGATAGAGAATTTTGAATGGGCAGAAGAATGTATAAGAACTAACTATTATGGAGCAAAAAAAATGGTTGATGCCTTTATTCCACTACTCCTCTTATCTCCTTTACCAAGGATTGTTAATGTTTCTTCTTTGCTTGGAAAGATAAAGGTAAGATTTTTATTTTTTCTCATTTACTAATAACGGCTTGCTAACATTGATATTTTGTTTAAAAGTTCTATTGAAGATACATGAGACTTTTTAGTAATAAAATTATAAAATTGAAGATAGATAAGATTTACATCCTGTAAATTCATAGGACTTACGCCTTATATTTTAGGCTTATTCCTTGCTTTATACTGCATAAAACTTCTTGCCTCGCCTCACCTCGCCTCGCCTTGCCTCGTGCCTCCTTTTAAAACACTGCATTAATCCAAATTGCCTCTATAAAAGTCAGGGTCAGAGCTATGTAGAGCCGATGGAGTTCATTTGAATCCCTTTAGGTGGAAAATCATTATTTATATATGGTTAAACTTATTTATTATAAATAATAGATGTTGAACGATAAAAAAAATACTTGGAGTGCAAGTTCAGTGATGTAATGCATGTGGTTAGCGTTGAAGTGAGGCTTGATACACAAGTCATTCAAAAGAGAGGAAGTTTTAACTATCTTGAGTCTATTATCCAATGAAATGGGGAGATTGACAATGATGTGACACATCATATAGGTGTAGGGTGGATAAAATGGAGGCTCGCATCTGGATTCCTATTTGATAAGAAGGTGCCACCAAAACTTAGAAGTTAGTTATATAGAGCGGTGGTTAGACCGGCTATTCAGTATAGAGCAGAATGTTGGTTAGTAAACAATTCCTAAATCTAGAATATGAAAGTTGTGGAGATGAGGATGATGAAATGTTTGCGTGCGCATAATAGGAGAGATAATATTATGAATGAAGATATCCGGGACCAGATAAGAGTGGCCTCAATAGATAATAGAATGCGAGAAACGAGACCTAGATGGTTTGAACATGTGTAAAAGAGATGCATGAACGTCGGTGAGAAAGAGCGAGAGGTTGATAATAAATGTTTTTAGAGAGGTAGATGTAGGTTGAAGAAGTATTGGAGAGAATTTTTTTTTCCTTTGGGAAGATACAAGAGTTGATTAGAAAAAAACATGACACAACTTCAACTTTACTAAGGATATGACCTTATATAGGAGGTTAGGGAGGACACAAATTAAGGTAGGAGGTTAGTTAGATAGTTAAGTATTGTCCGTCTTATTCCTTTATACTATTGGTCATAGTATTACTCTTGTAGTTGTTTATCATTTGAGTTCAAACATTATCTCCGATTTCTTATACACTTCGATTATCGTTTTATCTGTAATAACTACTATTTAGAATGGTCATGTTGTCTATAGTATATTGTCATGACTTTCTTTATTTAAGTTATTTCTTCATCTACATTGCTTTGTATTATTTTTTCTTGAACTGCGGGTCTATCGGAAACAACCTCTCTACCTCTATGGTAGTGGTAAGGTCATCTGCCCTCTCCACACCCCACTGTGTAGGATAATACTACCTATGTTGTTGTATAATAAATGTTGAACCTCCTTTGACTTCTTCATATTTTGAACCCCTTAATGATAATCTTGGCTCCACCATCAACAATTTCGACTCACAATACCATTTTATTTTCTTGTCTCTTGATCATCCTATTGTTTTCTCACTTTTTTTTTTGAAATACATTTTCAGCTAGTATCAAATGAATGGGCCATAAAGGCTTTAAGTGATGAGAAAAGTCTTACAACAGAAAAAGTGGATGAAATAGTGAATGAATTCCTTTGTGCCTTCAAAGAGGGTGTATTAGAAGAAAAAGGTTGGCCCATTGATCTTGCAGCTTATAAAGTGTCAAAAGTGGCCATGAATGCACACACAAGAATTGTGGCCCAAAAGTATTCTTCTATTTGTGTCAACTGCATTTGTCCTGGCTTTGTTAACACAGATATTACTTGTAATACTGGGCCTATGACTCCAGAAGAAGCTGCTAAAGGCCCAATAGGTCTGGCCCTTTTGCCTGATGGTGGGCCTTCTGGCCACTTCTTTTACCGGAAGAACATACCCATATCATTCTAAAAAGCAAAAAGCCCAATTTCTGGGTCCAGTTACTTTTAGATAAAACATGGCATGAGCTTGTAATATTCTTATTTAAAATTTTAAAATGAATTTTACCACAATCTCAGATTAATAATAATTCTCTCTTGTTTTTATTAGAATTCGAAAAGATATGTTCAGTATGAAATTCATAATCTGCTTTTTAGAACATATTGCTTTGGTGTCTTTTCTTAATAGTAGATTTAGAGGACAGTTTTTTTTTTTTGCAAAGAACAATGATAAAAAAGGAGGGAAAAAGTAACAATCACAAGAACAAGAGTAAAAGAAAAATACAATTAAGAAAAAAATAATAATCCTGAGCCAGACTTATTTTTTGGTGGCTAGATTCAATGTGCAGAAAAGAAAAAAATAAAATAAAAATGTACAAGTAATATAAAAAGGGTGATTTTTTTTTTTTTAAAATGCTAAAAAAATTAGATTTTTTGGTCTTTTTCTCTCTCAACTAGAAGACTGTAGTGTAGTGCACTTTTTCTGTCATTAGGCCTTATTAGAAGAACATATTAACATTTCTTACTTCTAAGTAACTACTAATGGAGAATTTTCTTTTTTAGTCTATTTTCTTTTTAGATCAGCAAAAATATTTGTTTCTTCAAAATGAGCATTTTTGACCCATCAAACGATATTACTAATTTGAACAAAATATATATTGTCATTGTGATGAAGCAAAATATTTTTGAGCAGAATCGTTGCATATGTTAATTTTTTATGTTGTTGATCGATATATTTAAATGATCTTTTATATATATATATAAATTTCTTGCATATAAAGATATTTTTTTTCTATAAATTACTCTCTCCGTCCATTTTTAGTTGTCATGTTACGCTTTTCGAAAATCAATTTCACTAATTTTTAAAGTTAAATTAGATTACATTAATTTGATATTTTAAACAAAAAATTAGATATTCAAAAACTATACGAAAAGTACTATAAATTGCAATTTTTTTGCATATCAATATGATGGAAATATACATCATAAAAGTTAGTCATAGTTCTTGACTCTAAAAAGAAAAACTAGAGAAATCATGACAACTAAAAGTGGACAAGAAAATATCAATAATAATTCTATTTCAATTGTAACTCTTCGTCGATTTGCGCCATAGTAGAATGCGACTTTACACTTAATTTACTAGTATTTTTGTCATGTTAAATTCTTGGAATTCTTTGTTATCAAACACGATACTTTTTAGTTGAAGAAATATGTCATTGTACATGTTGATTTTTAATATTAATGATCGATATATCTAAGTGATTTATTTTTATGAAGTTCATTCAAGATATATGTGAATTCATCTCAACTATAATTTTTCGTTATTAAACTTATAATGTAATACTGCTACTTCTTAATAAGAGAACATATAAATGTCTGATATATAGATTTAAAAATTACAAAACGTTTGTTATTTAGTATTTGAGATAAAATAATAAAATAAAGTTGTTTTCTTATATTAAGATAAAATAAAATTCTTAATGCTCTTAATGTCTCCTAAGATAAACCTATTTTCTAAACATATCTTTGACTCTCCAAAATCATATGAAACTACTGTGAATGAATCTAGTCTTAGGGATAATGATGGATTTCAAATTATAATTTATAATCTTACTGCTATTTTTGTTAATATAGATGATTGGGTTATTGATGAGTTAGTAATAGGTCCCCTTATTACTACATATTCAATCTAGATATTTATGAAATACTTTTCATCTTATAAAAATTCTTTTGAATGAAATATTTTATTTTTGGGATTTTAGGATGAAAAGTTCCTCCTAAAGTTGAATTACTTGACTTATAATTTTATTATTATTTTTTATATTTTAGGATGAAAGTTCCTCCTACGTTTGAAATTTGATGTTAAAGTTGTGAAAGATATAGAAATAAAGAAGATAAAATTAATGACTTAAAGTCAATTTTTAATAAAAAATCTTGAACTCTTTAAATAGAATTTATATGTATACATATTTATGCAAAATATTGATCATACTTTTTCTTATACTTATTATTTATAATGAAATATTTTTACAAAATATATTGTCTTTAAGTTCACAATAAACACTTGATAGTAATTTATTATGTATATTGGTTAGGGTATATTCAAGTTAATAAGATGTTAGTGTGTTTGCAATAGATTACTTGGATCTTGTTGTAAGAAACTCTATTTATTAGTATGAATACTTAAATAGTTTAATTCAAGCTCTAAAATATTTCTATGATTGTTAAATAAACTTCTTTCTTTTATTTTAAATCTTTTTGGTACTTTAAAAAAAGAAGAAAAAAGCTTCCCTTTAAGTCACCCCTAATAAAAGAAGGAAGAGCCTCAAATGTTCAAACTAGGGATCTAGTTGATGTTCTGTCTGACCGAAATCTCACCTCACCTCTATATTGTATAGATAAGTGTCAAAGTCTTAAAAACGACATGCTGACACTTGTCTATTTCCACAAGATTAGTCAACCGTAACCCAAAGAAAACGAAAGAAATGCGGAAAACAATAAAGAAAAAATAAGATAAATCGGAAAACTTATTCATTGTATTAAAACTTCCAAAATTTGGTTGTCACGTGTACAAGCTACTAGATACATAAAGTGCGGAATTTAAGAAATAAGTACAAGTTTCAATCTTTGTTTCTCAAATAGAATAAAGTATAACGAAAAGGAAAAAGAGGGCCCGCCGAAGTGACAAACAACTACCTCTTCAAATCTTGACAAGCCTCAAAATCAGAAGAAGGAGAAAGAGATCATACGGGTCCGGGTTCGGAACCTACACAAGTGTAGAAGCAAGGGGTGAGTACCAACAACATGGTATTCAACAAGCAACCTAATAAACAAGACATCTAGCTAGAAATCGAGTAGCCCTTACATTCCAACCGAACCTCCTCAAACTACTACCTGCACAAAAATCAGCCGAACCTAACAATTCTACAATACATGACGCAATTGCAGCGGTTTCTGGGAAGTTTAAACTACATTTCCCCATTCTACAAGAATTTATCTCGAGATTTAGCTCCGTTATATGACAGGCTAAAAAAGGATCATAAAAAGCCTTGGACAAATAGTCTTACAGATCTTGTAAAGACTATTAAAGAAAGAGTTAAATCTTTACCTTGTTTAACCCTTGCTAATCCTGCTTGGCCAAAGATTGTAGAGACGGATACGTCTAATATTGGGTATGGAGGTATATTAAAACAATTTAATCCGCATGATAAAAATGAATGTCTTATTCGATTTCATTCAGGAAAATGGAGCGATGCTCAGAAAAAATATGCGACGGTAGCCCATGAAATGTTAACTATCGTTAAGTGCGTTTTAAAAT
>JAJONQ010122199.1:0-43344 GCA_036250385.1 Solanum microdontum
AATTCTAACTTTTTATTTATAGAAGTATACAAAATTGTTACACTTTTTGAACAATTAATTGTAGGTGTAAAATGAAATTTTAGTATTATGCACAATAGCAAAATTATGATTATTAATAGGAATATTTTAAACAAACCGATCTCCGGATGTCGCTTGTAAAGTAATTAGATTTAATAAAAAAATACCGACGTCATGAGGTCGGTATCACGTTAAAAAGTAATCATGTTAATTAAATAATATTGACATCGGGAGGTCGGTATTTGATATTAAATTATTTTTTAACTTGTATAAATTACCGTCATTCGGAAGACGATTTATTTAAAGTTAATTGAAAATTTTAATTTATTACATACTATTTAATTTTACCGACTTCTGATTTATTTAAAGTTAATTGAAAATATTAATTTATTACATACTATTTAATTTTACTGACTTCCAGAGGTCGGTATTATATTTTTTTTGTTTTTTTATATTACACAAAATCGTCCTCCAGAAGACGATTTAAATAAAATTAAATCAAAGTATTTCTCAATTTTGTTTTTTATATTTAATTGAGAAAATAATACCGACATCAAGAGGTCAGTTTTTATTGTAATTCATTTTATGGGAAAAATTCCGACCTCCCTGAGGTCGGAATTTGGTTTTCCCGCTTTATTTTGCATAAAACCGTGTCGGTTTTCATATCAACGTAATTTCATAGTATAAAATTGTTATAGGTGTAAAATGAACAACAAACCGACCTCCGGATGTCGCTTTTAAAAGAAATAATAAAATACCGACCTCCGGATATCGCTTTTAAAAGTAATAATAAAAATACCGACCTCCGGATGTCGCTTTTAAAAGTAATAGATGAAATAAAAATACCGACCTCATGAGGTCGGTATTTTATATTAATTTATTTTTTACATACTATTTAATTTTACCGACATACAGAAGTCGGTATTATTTGTTATTTGTTTAATACCGACATCAAGAGGTCGGTTTTTATCGTAATTCATTTTTTTTCGGGAAATATTCTGACCTCCAGAGGTCGGAGTTTGATTTTCCCACTTTATTTTGCATAAAAACCGACTACTTGTAAATACCGACCTCCATTTGAGGTCGGAAATTTTTAGGTCGGTATTCACTGTTTTTTTAGTAGTGATCAGTGTTTTGATTGAGCTAACAAAGTACACTCTGTGACGGTGATTGATAACACTCAATAATACTTCACAATTAAACAATAGATGGTCATGTGTAAAAGTAATACCAAACTTTATGAGTTGGGGTTAAACCACAAAAACGGGTAAAAAACAATTCTGCTCTATCATCAAAGCATGTTGTTATCAAAGTAATAATGTAAAACAAGCGGGGTGTGGGGGGAGGGGAAGTAACACAAGATTTGACTGCAAGCTAGGATTATCAAGTTCACTTACAATTTGTTTGGATGGTTGGTACATATTGTTTCATAATGTATTATATTATATTGTATTGTGTTGCATTGTGTTGTATTGTATTATTTTAATGAATATAATGTTTGAATAGATTGTATCGTTCTCCGTCATTACATAATGTCACCCATCCATAATTTGGATGATAAACCTACAAGAAAAGTAGGGTACGTGTAGAGCAATTATGAAAAGGTAAGATAGAAGATAAACTATGATTGTTTATAAATAAAAAATAAAATGAGAAGAAAATAATAAAAGGTAACGATATGATCACACTAAATCAGTCATTACATAAAATGAGTTTTTTTCATCGTTACCTGATAACGCTCAACTACATATCATTCAATTCTAAGTGTAGGCGATCACAATCTAGTATAAACTCAACGAAGAGTTGGGGTCGATCCCATAGGGAGCGATATGGTAGAGAATTCAATTACAAAGTGTAAGATGTGTTCTAATCGGTAATAGGAATAGAATTTTTGAAAACAATTAGAATAAGTTGCAGGGGTTGACAACTAGTGTTAAATGGGGGGATTAAGTTTGTCCATTAACAACTATGAAAACAGGGGATTATTCAAGTAGGGAGGGATACTTGGGGATGTGATAGATTAATTCCCAATTTCGTTATACGGGTAGTTACTAATTACTCAAAACTGTTGCATCTTAGTGGGTAGGCTGAACTTTAGATGTAATAGCCATCTCTCGATCAACTATCACAATTCAAGCGAGTTTTCTCAAACCTCGACAAGCATAATAATTATGAATAACCCAAAACCTCAATTAATCTACTCTCTCGAGCTAGATTAGTATGATCAAATTAAGACTCACTTTCTCAAGATGAATCTACAACAACCCAATCACTACAATCATCAATTGATAACTTTAATTCTAAAACCTCATTCTCAAGCAAGCATAAAATACTAGGCTAGAATTGTATTTGTAACTCTACAAACCAACAATTAAATCAGTAATTACTAACACCCGTAAGCTAATTGAGACAATTAAACATATAATCACACCCCTAAGAATGGGGGTTTTAGCCACACATTACAAAAAGCAGGAAGATATTACCAACTATGTTCTCCATCATCTGGGTAATGAAATTCGAGTCTCCACAATGCTTGAAATCAACTTAAAATAAAAAACCAAACTTAAAATCCTACTAAAAAACCACTGAAAACAATGTTTGGATAAAAAACCCAGAGTTAGAATCTATAGGAACTCCTTTTTCCCTTTTCAAAATTCAACTTATACTTTTCCAAATTTTTGCCTTCGGGGTCATTCGGCGGAATAAGTCAAGCGTCACTGACCAGATCGGTGACGCACCAAATGCTCCTTTCCATCACCTTTTTGGCTTGAGTCCTCATCCTTTCTATTATGTGATTTTATGTGATCAAAGTCGAGCTCGCCGACCTAGTTGGCGATGCACCAATTGTCCCTACTTATCGCTGGTTTTGCTTACATCTTCACTCATCACTTAGTAACTTTAGGCAATCAGGGTCCTTGTCGCTGATCCATTCGATGGTTCGCCGAAATTCCATTTCCATTGCCGAGTTGTCTTTTCCCAGGGCTGGCACGCTGCAACTTTTGGCGAGCTGAAGTACCACTCGGTGAGTCGGCGAGTGGTCTTGGTGATCGTCAGCTTTTTCAGCTTTTTCGCTCCTTTTAGCCTGGTAGTGTCCTTGCATTGCTCTTTTACCTTTATTGCTACAAATTAGCACTTAAACATTAGTTTTGAGCATAACATAGACATTGAAGACACTAAAATATTGAATATTAAGCCCTAAATGAGTTGAAATCTTAGACTCATCAACACCCCCAACTTAAACTTTTGCATGTCCTCAAGTAAAACACAAGATTAATCTGTTTTACAGAGATGTCCACAAATAGTGCTACTCAAGACTCAATCATCAATGCACACAAGAGGTCCAAAGTACCCATCCAATGTTCAATTGTGCACTACAAGTTTCAAATGGTGATTAGCCATCATCAAATAGAACTCAAGCTCGCAATGCTTGCTTCAAATGCAAATTCAAGCTCAACAAAAGCATTCGAATGCCCTCACAATAAGAATGATTCCATACTCACACAAAGATCATCAAGTTTTCAGAATTTAGGAATCTAAAGTAACTCTCACACTCCCAAATATAAACACATGCATAATTTTACCAATAGGCTTGCCCGTATTTTCAACCAACATGACTTTCAGCTCACTCAAGATCACAAAGATCTTTCAAGGCTTGTAAGGAGGCTGAGGGTAAATGCATGATTATTTTGGTTTATTGAATTCTACCTTCATAAAGTATGGCTTGCATTTCACTTTTTTTTCACAATCTGTAACACCTCGTACCCGTAAGAGGAAGGCTTAACAAATTTTAGGACTTCCAGGTGTCACCCACGAGGGCAAACCACGCCCCGTGGTTAGACCTACACCACGTGGGTGAGCTCCATTGATGGACACCCTGGAAACTGCCTGAGGTAGTGACCCACGCCAGGACCCACAACCTATGGATGGGTCGACGATTCATGGTTTGGGGTCCATAGGTCCTGACCCCAATTTCAGGTATCTGATCATTAATCCACGGTTGACCAGGACGAACCATAGGTCCATCCACGGTCCGTCGATCATGGTATCGTGGATCAGGCCTGGTAATTATTTTTAGGGACTTACGGGTCTTTTCCGATTTTAATTAAATCAATGTGGTGTCATTTTGCCTAGACTTAGACCACCTATATAACTATTTTCAACCCCTAAAATCACTCAATTAAGTAATTCTCTCAAATCCCAAAAGAATTCCCAAAACTCCTCTCAAATTTTTTTTCTCTAGAAGGAAGAAGAAGAAGGAAGAAAACGAAGCTAGGTCAAGTTAAAATCTCCAATTTTCAAGATTTTGTGGCAATTTGACTAAGGTATGATGGCTTTTCATCCATGGGATCCTTCCTCCCATAGAGTCCCTTGAATTCCCCAATTGTGAAGTCTAAATCCCCAATTCTAGTTAGGTTTCTTCCAATGTTGTGGGTTGTGATGAATGTTGATCCAAATAGTTGGATTATGATTGTTTATGATTGAATTGATAGAATTGCATGTATTTAGGATAAAATTACATGTACCCATGCTTATCCTATGATTTTAGGGTTGAATTGATATGTTGGGTTGATGCCATGAGAGGGAAACTTCATGGGCTAGATATTTCCTTATAGGATTGATGATTTATGATTAGAATTTCTTTAGATTGAAGCACATATGATGAATATGATGTTAATTTCTTGAGAGTAAAGCATAGATGATGATCATGAGATGTAGTGCTTTGAGAGTAAAGCTTAGACTATGAATTGTTGAATACTAATGATATGATGTGGAAGAGATACTTCCCCTAATGAATTGCTAAGCATGATTGACTGAACGTGAAAGGTTTACTCACATAAATGATTCTAGGTTGGAAGGATTTCTCACCTAAAATAAATCTAGACTAAAATTCTTAATGAATGATGAGGCTAGAGGCGACTACCCTTGACCTCCATGCTGAAGGATATGTGGTGATTTTCCATACTCCTTAGAAGTGAACAAGAGGAGATTCCCCACGTTCTTATTATAATGAATGGACATGCAGGCGAGTACCCATGATCCTTATGAACTGATGTGGAGGCGAGTACACGTGTAATATGATGTGATTGTGGAGGCGAGTACCCATAATCTAAAAGTAAGTAAGGCAAGAGGAGAATACCCGTTAGCCTTTATGAACTAGGCATTGAGGCGAATCCCCATGTCTTTAAAAGTAAGTATGACTAATGTGATTATGCTATGAAGTTTGTGTTACTAGATATGCCTTCCATGATGTAAGCTTGACTAGAGGCGGATGACCTAAGTCTTGGCTAAGTGTAAATGAGGTTACTTAAGGGAGTATTCCTCTTTCCTTATGATGCTTATTATGTATTGATTATGCTTATGCCTTATGTCTTATGTTGACTAATGCTTATGCTTATGATGTTTATGCAAGCTATCATATTTAATACTTGATTGTACTAACACATACTCTTTCCTACATTCTTATCAAATGTACGGTCCGACGCACCCAATTCACACACTTGTGCCGAGGTTCTTAGAGGATTATGAAGTGAAGCTTTAGTGAGTCCTCATTGTATTCGAGGATTGGATCACCCTATATCATTATGTCTTTCTTTTATGTTTGAGACTATTGTATGGGCTGTGTCCCAAGATTTTATATTCTCTAATGTTTAGATTGTTTGAGACAATGTCAAGTTAGACTTCCGCTTGCTTTTTATAAAAGACTTCGATTGTATTGAAAAGTTTTAATTCCCGCTCATTTCTATTACTTTATGTTATGATATGCTAAGTGGCTTGTATGAGGCCTCTCGGGGTCATATATGCCTTGTTACATCTAGGGGGTACCCTTGGGTCATGACACAATCTACCCTATGTTCTTTTAAGCATGACTTATTGAATACCCCATTTCTTTTGTCCATTCCACAAACTTTATTTTAACAATTCTTTTCTTTTTCAATCTTTTTCTTCTTTCACTTTCTTTTTTTTACATGGAGGGGTTCCATCTTTTTCAACATGATCTTTCAAGGGTGAATTTGTCAAACTTCTTGACTTTCCCCCTTTTTCCACCACACCCCTAACTTAGGCTTTTGGCCTAAGTTGGCTGTTCAAAATAATCAATGCTTCATGAAGATTTTAGGTGAGCAAGAAAGAGGTCAAGTGTGTTCAAGTTTCATTCAAAGAAAATGATAGACTCAAACGGTGCCAAGAAAGGTTCACACTATAACAAGGTGGTAACAAAAAAGTATAATGACAGTTTTGGTTCACTCTCCACAAATAATGCCTAAGATCATCCTATCATTTGCCTTCATTAGTCGATTGGAACAAAAGGGCAAGTTCTAGGTATGACCAACCACACATTTCAAGTCAACCTCACCACACACGACATTCAACACAATCATCAAACAAGACTCTACAATTATAGCTAGCGTGCAACGATCATCACAAGGTTCATTTCAATAATCGGCCAATCACAATGAGATGCTAAGAGTTCACATATGACTTATGCAACTCAAGTTTGCCTCATCGGAATCGCACACACATATCGTTCAATTAAGAGCACTATTCAAGTCATCAGTATTGACTGCAACTGACACTCAAATTTGCAAGAGAACATTCACATTCGCAAATATCAAGAGGTGATAAACCAACTTTAACATTAAAACCAATGGATCACAACAAAACAAGGGGTATAAGTTTACCCCCACCCCATCAAATAGACCTAACATTGTCCTCAATGCAAAAATAAAAATAAAGACAATTAAAAAAGAAAGATCACTAAGTGAAAGGAGTGGGATCAGAAGAAATCTTCACTATATAGACAATCGGCGAAGGTTGCTTGAGACCGCTGGAAAATTCAGTGAACTGCCGAACTGAAGCCACCTTGCCAAATTTTCCATCACGTTGGCCCTCCAGTTGGGATCAAGATGCGGGTTAACTCAGGCCCGCTAAACCATTCGGCGACCCACCAAACTGTCTGAAAGCTCGCTGAAATTTCAGGAATGGTGGTCCTCCATTCTGAACCAAATGGTGGACCAAATTGTGACCGCCGAACCACTCGATAGACTGCCGAACCACTCGACAGACTGCCGAACCACTTGGCGGACCGTCAAACCACTCGGCGGACCGACAAACCACTCGGCAGACCGCCAAACTAATCTGTAGACTGCCGAAAGGCTCTTCTCATTGTGCAATCGCCAATCCCTTCACATTCAGTAAACGTTATTCGAAAACAACTAAAGGTTTGGTTGCTTCCCAAGAAACGCCTTATTTAATGTCATGGCGCGGCGTGGAAATGCTCTCATGCATCTTCCAGATACACCACTTCAATTACTGATATTTCCTGACAATCCCAAAAATAGAACTTTAGAAGCAGTCCATTTACTTTGAATGCTGGTCCGTCTTTACCTTCAACTTCAATTGCCCCATTTGTGAACACTCGAGTTACTTTGAATGGGTCATACCACTTTGATTTGAGTTTACCTGGGAAAGTCTTGATTAATGCTCAGATTACACCACATCCAATTCTAGGTGTAAAGACAATCATTATCTAGTAGAAAACCCAACTAAGAGTTGGGATCGAACCCACATGGAGCGGTACTATGTTTGAATTCAATTACGAAGTACAAATATGGTCTAAGCGGTTATAGGAATAGAAATTATAGAAAACATACAAACAAGTCTAAGGGGGTGACAATGAATGTTAGATTGGGGGGGGGGTTGATTTACAATTAACAGCTAAAACAAGTGCAAAAACAGGGATTTCTACAAGATTAAGAGGGATTCTAGGGATACGATCGATTATAAGCTAATTATGCTATATTGGTAATTGAGATTTTATAATAACTTTCTGAAACATAGTGGGTAGGCTTGACTATAAGTGCAATAGTTTTCTCTCGAACAACTATTACGATTCAGGCGATTTCTCTTGATCATCAACACGCTTAACACTACAAAACAACCCAAAACCTTAATTTATCTACTCTCTCGAGCTAGATACGTAGGAATGAGCCAAAATTCACTCTCTCGAGCTGCACCCACAACGACCCACATACTACAATCATTAATTGATAACCTTGGCTTAAGAACCTCTCTCTCGAGCAAGCCCAAAACACTCAACTGGAATTGTATTTGCAACTACAATTCATGAATTACTACTAAGCTATAAATAAAACCCACATTAAAACAACAAATAAATCATTAAACAACAATACCCATAAGCAAATTAGGCAAATAATCACATGATCACACCCCAAGAATTGGGGTTTTAGCTACACATCATAAAAATAGAGAAACGATTACCAAATACATTAGCCATGATATGGGTAAAGGTTTTCAAGTTTTTACAATGGTCAAAATTGAATAAATTCAAAAACCCACTTGCAAATCTTCAAGTTTGAGCTTCCAAAGCTTCAAAGTCTACAATGGTACTAAAGAACTAAGAGAAAACTCTAACTCTAAATGGCAATTGTCTGGGAACTGGAAGAACTCCCCAAATTTCATTTAAAATTCAAATTTATAGTTGCCAATTTTTAGCCTGAAAGGCCATTGGGCGGAATAAGTCAGGCCTCGCCAACCAGGTCGGCGATCCGCCCTTTGCTCCAATCCATCACAGGTTTACACTGGCCATTTGTCTTCAGGGTTCTGTGAGTTTAGGCGGTCAAGGTTGCCATCGCGAAGTCGTTCGGCGATCCGCCGACTGTCGATTTCTGTCACTAAGTTGGTTCTTCACCAGGGCTTGCATGTTGGAACGTTAGGCGAGCTAAAGAGCCACTTGATGGTTCGCCGAGTTGTCTTGGCGATCACCAAGATCACTTTTCTTCACTTCTTCAGCTTGTTTGTTCCTTAAATAGTGTCCTTGCCTTGCTCCTTAGCCTTAAATGCTGCAAATCAACACTTTAACATCAGTTCAGAGAATAAATTAGGTATTTGAGGACACTGAAACTATCAAAACGAAGCCCTAAATGAGTCAAAATCTCAGACTCATCAACACCCCTAACTCAAGCTTTTGCTTGTCCTCAAGTAAAAACTCAAGATCAATCAGTTCAACAAGGATGCCTACAAACAGTGCTGCTTAAGACTCAATATAAATGCACACACAAGGTTCAAACTACACATACAATGCTCAATTGTGCACTCAAAGATTCAACTTGTGACTCACCATTATCAAGTGTACTCAAGCTCATAATGCTTTATTCGAATGCAAGTTCAAGCTCAACAAAGGTACTCAAATGCCCTCACAACAATGATGATTCCATATTCACATAAGATTTCTAAAAAAATTAAAGTCCCGGAATCACATACAACTCTCACACTCACAAAGATGAACACATGTATGACTCCACCTATAGGCTTGCCCTTATTGTCCAATCAACATTAGTTTCAGCTCACTCAAGATCACAAAGGTCTTTTTAAGGCTTGTAACGGGATGGGTGTAAAGGTATGGTTATTTTGGCTTAGTGGCATCTATCGTCATGAAGTATGGCCTGAATCTCACTTTTTCTCCTTCTATTTTTCATTCAAACATGTTCATAATCCACCCCATTATTCAACTAAATATGAATCACTGGATACCCCATTTCTTTCACTGTTTTCATACACTTTATTTCACAACTTTTTCTTTTTTCAGTGTTTTCTTTTCTTTCTTCTCTTTCTTTTTTTTATATGGAGGGGTTCCATCTTTTTTCAAAACAATCCATCAAAAGGGGAATCTTATGATTTGGCTATTGAAACAAACCATTACTTCACGAAGGTTACAGGTGATGGCATAAAGAGGTCAAAGTTGCTCAAGTATCTTCCAAGAAAAGGATAGGCTCAAAAGGTGCCAAGTAAGGTTCAAACGTCTCACAAGGTTGGCCAAAAAGAGGTATATTGTCAAGTTGGTTCAGTCTTCAAAATTCTTGCCTAAGATTATTTCAATTACTTGCTTCACTCAATCAATTGGACCAACAGGGAAAATTCTAGGTGTCATCCAACACAATGTTCAAAGTAACCTCACCACACAAGGCATTGATACAGTTATCAAACAAGACCCCACACTTTCTAGCTAGCGTGCAATGTTCATCACAAGAGACTCATTCAACAACCGACTAGTCACAACGAGATGCTAAAAGCTCACATATTTCCTATGTAACTTAATTTGCCTCATTGTAGCTGCACATTCATTTCGTTCAATTAATAGCTCTATTCAATTCATCATATTGACCACAATCGACAGTTAAATTTGTACAAGAACAGCCACAATCACACACAAGAGGTGGCAAAATTTTTAAACTAGGTTCAAAACCATTTCAAATTAAAACAATGGGCTACAAGTTATCAACAACCAAGATATATATAAACAAATAGGCTTCAATATTCACATAACACAGTTAGAATCAAGACAATATTCACAAAACTGCCCACAAGAGGTAGGTATGGAAATACCTCACCCCACCAACAGAATACGTAGTTGTCCTCAAATGCAACTAAAAATAAGAACAGTATGAAAAGTAACAGTGAAGGAGGTAAGAAAATCATCCTGCCAGGCAAGGCCTGGGTGAAGTCTGCATATCAGTCACTCCCTCTGTCTGGGCATCATTGCCCGATATCTCAGCATCCTTGACTCCACTGGAGCCTACCATAGAAGTATCCCGAAGTGATGCCTACCTAGCAGTCTCAAACATGGCACCCTCCAAGTCAACTAGATCATCGTAGACTGTCTCCTCACAAACACCAAGCTGCTCCTCATCAGTCTCAGCTTCGAACTCAGCAGCAACGGCATGATCTATAGTCTCATCTCCGGTAGTAGTCAGAGGCACATCAGAATAATCCGAAACATCGGTGCTTGGGACATCTAGGATCTCCACAGTCCCAAATAGTGAAGTAAAATCAGTGGACTTCAGATGGTCCACATCCTTTCTCAACTCAGTAATGTCGGCCTTCAAGGCCTTCATAGCATCACCGACTCCCTGGCCCTTCTCACACTCCTCCACTCTTATAGTTAGGGCATCCAAAGCTAACTTGTGATCCCTCATCTCAACCCTAAGTGGGGCCAAGGCAACAACTATCACCCTCTCTATCATCCCAGACATAGCACCCTCTACCCAGAAGGCACACACATCAGCAGATTGGGACAAATAACCCATCTTGTAAAGTACGGCCTGGGTGATAGGGGGTCGGTAAATAGAAGTAGAAGATATAGGGGGAGGGGGAGCAAAAAATGTACTCGGGGTCTTAAAAGTAGAAGGTGCTGATGTACCTGAGGGCCCACTAACTTGATTAGGCATGACTGCCTCTGTAGGTAACATATCAACGTCGACCTCCAGGGATGTATCCACTGGTGTTGTCCTCCTCCTGTCAGCCTCATCCTGCTAGTACTCGGCCTAAATATGCCATATGCTAGTAAATGAGGTTAGTGTCACCTCCACATCTGTCTTCTCCTCTCGAGGAACACGGGCCCATCTGCACAACTTGGTGATTAACACTGGGAATGTGAGAGAAGACTATCTCTGCTTGGCCCTTATCCCATCTCCTGCTCAGTCAATAGCCCCAAATTTAGCAACTGGCGGGAAATGATGGACCCTAGGCTGGCTACCTTCGGGTGTCCAAGGATGGACTCTTTCTGGGATGGCATGATAGTGCTGCTTATGAACCCAAACCAGTATTTGGCAGCAACATTCAAGTCTTTCTTCTCTATCGGTGCACCAGCCGCTATCCACCTCTAGGTGGCATTAGATATCGGGGGTGCCAACCAACCCTTCGGATCCTCCAAGGTCTTATTCTAGACCAAGTCGATGTACTGGTGCTTGAAATCATAAGTGCACCCTAGAACAACATTGATGTCTGAACTGTTGCATTTCACCTTCTTGCCTCGGACTATCACAGAATCAACCCATGCTGGCCTTCTTCTTCCCCTTAGGGACTAGCTCAACATAGGCCAAATAAAACTCCCAGACCCAATTGGGAATGTAGGTGCCCTGAGGCTTTGTGAAAATTTCAAACTTGTGGAACTTGATAGTGTTCCACACCTCCGAATATCTGTCCACAATGATCATCCCAACTTCCCTTGAAATCTATCACGCAAGCCCTCAACATGTATTCCAATGTTTGGATTGTTCTTTTTTCTTGCCCATTGGTTTGGGGTTGAAAATTTGTTCCAAGCTTAACTTTAGTACCAAGACCTTTTGGAATGACTTCCAAAACTGTGAAGTAAACTTAGTACCTCTATCTGAAATAATGGATAAGGGCACTCCATGCAACCTTACCATCTCTCTCAAATATAGCTTAGCATAATCTTCCTCCGTATAGGAAACTTTGACGGGAATGAAATGGGCCGACTTCGTCATTCGGTCAACTATAACCCAAATCGAATCATATTGGTGCCGAGTCCGCGGCAACCCTACCATGAAGTCCATATTCAAATCTTCCCACTTCCAAGTAGGAATGCTAATATCTTGGGATAAACCTCCCGGTATTTGATGCTCAACCTTCACTTGTTGGCAATCAGCACATTTAGCCACAAATCCCGAAATACCCTTCTTCATCCCATTCCACCAATAGATCTCCTACAAATCACGGTACCTATTGGTGGCTCTCGGGTGAATAGAATACCGAGAACTATGGGCATTGGATAAGATCTGTTCCCTTAAGTTATCGAAATTCGAAACAGATAAACGACCTTGGTACTTTAGGACACCATCCCCCCTTGGGAGAAAGACTCTACGAACTTTTTTAGTACCGCTTGTTTCAATTCTACTAAGGTCAGATCAAGATATTGTTTTGCTTTCACATCGAACATGAAAGACGATTCGGAATCATTATGGACCATAATACCACCCTTGATCGAGTCCACTAGTTGAACTCCCAATCGGGCCAACCTATGAACATCTTGAACCAATTCTTTTCTCTCATCATCAACATGTGCAACACTACCCATGGACAACCGATTTAGGGCATCAACCACCACATTTGATTTACTGGGGTGATAGAGAACACTCATATCATAATCTTTCTATAACTCAAGCACCTTCTTTGGCAAAGATTTATATCTTTTTAGGTAAACACATATTGCAAGATCTTGTGATTGGTAAACTCATCAACATGGATCCCATACAAATAATTCCTCCAAATCTTTAAGAAAAATACAACTACTGCTAATTCAAGATCATGAGTAGGATAGTTCTTCTCATGAACCATTATCTGCCTCAAAGGATAGACAATAACTTTACCATTTTCCATAAGCACACATCCCAAACCCATTATGATGGCATCACAATATACCATAAAGCCATCAGTACCTTCCAGTAAGGTCAACACCGCAGCGTTAGTAAGTCTATCTTTCAACTCTTGGAAACTTTTCTTACAAGCTTCCGACCATAGAAACTTGGCCTTCTTTTGAGTCAAAGTCGTTAAAGGAGAAGCAATGAAGGAAAAGCCCTAAAAAGCCTTCTATAATAACCACCCAGACCCAAGAATCTTCTAATATCTGTCAGTGATAGAGGTCTAGGCCAACTCTTGACCACATCCATCTTCTTTGGATCTACCTCAATACCCTTGCTTGAAACTATATGGCCAAGGAAAGCTACAAACCTTAACCAAAACACACATTTATTAAACTTTGCATAGAGTTGTTGGTCCTTCAGAATTGGCAATACAATCCTCAAATGATCAATATGCTCATTATCACTCCTTGAATAGATCAAACTATCATCTATGAACACATTTACGAACATATCAGGGTATTATCTAAAAACCTTATTCATCAAGTCCATAAATGCCGCTAGGGCATTAGTAAAACCAAAAGACATAACCAGGAACTCATAGTGACCATATCGGGTCCTAAAATCCATTTTTGGAATATCTTCCTCTTTCACCCTCAATTGGTGATAACTCGACCGGAGATCAATTTTAGAAAAATAGCTTGCCCCTTAGAGTTGATCAAATAAGTCATCTATTCTCAGAAGAGGATAGTTGTTCTTGATGGTCACTTTGTTCAATTGGCGGTAATCAATACACATACGAAGTGAACCATCTTTCTTCTTAACAAACAACACTAGAGCATCCCATGGAGAGTGACTCGGTCAGATGAAACCCTTATCCAATAAGTCCTTTAATTGTTCCTTCAACTTCTTAAGTTCCATCAGAGCCATTTTATAAGGAGGAATAACGATAGGTTGAATATCGGGGAGAAGGTCAATTCCAAAGTCTATTTCCCTTTCGAGAGGAACACCAGGTAAATCATCGGGGAAAACTTTTGGAAAGTCTTTTACAATAGGGACTGACTCAAGAGTAAGAGCTTCAAAATCCACATACCTCACCTTCAGTATATGGTAGACATAACCCATCGAAATCACTTTCCTAGATTTTAGGTATGAAACAAATTGACCTCTAGGCATAGAGTTTCCCCCCTTCCACTCAAGGATAGGTTCATTTGGAAACTAAAATTTGACTACTCTAGTCCTACAATCAATGGAGGCATAACAGAAATGCAACCAATCCATACCCAAAATGACATCGAAATCTATCATGTCAAGTTCTATCAAATCAGCAAAGGTAACTCTATGGGACAAGGAAACGGGACATAGTCTATAAACCCTTTTAGCCACCATAGAATCACCAACAGGGGTAGAGACAAAAAAAGGTTCTAACAATATATCGGGAAGCATATCAAATCTCATAGCTACATTAGGAGTCACAAATGACAAAGTAGCACCTGGATCAAGTAAAGCATATATATCTATATGAAAGACTTTTAACATTCCAGTCACAACATCCAGGGATCTCTCTTGATAACCTCTAGTTTGGAGAGCATAGAAACAATTTTTCTTAGGAGTATTTCCACCCAAACCACTCAAATCGGAAAGAAGGGTAGGGTTGAGACCTACGACGACCATCTCCATCATTCTTGGCAACCGAAGGACAATCCCTTATTTTATGATCTATTTTACCACACCCAAAACAAGCATTAGAGCCTGCTAGACACTTCCCTTCATGGTTTCTCCAACATTTAGCACAAGTAGGTATCAAAGATTTACCACCATCTCTTTAGGGTTTAGGGTTAGACACCTTTTCATTTCTTAGCCTCGGAGGAGCATTTGTAGAACCTTTCTCGGAGTATGTTTGCCGAAATCTAGAATGACCCCATCCACCAGACCTAGAATGTGCAAAGTTGCCATCATCAACTCATGCCCTCTTCGCCTCCCTAGATCTTTCCTTGTGCTTTTCCTTTTCTATTTGTTGGGTGTGTACTATAAGGCGAGAAATGTCTATGTCATGAACAAAAATAGAGATGCGGCACTCTTTGACTACCATGCCGAACACTCCCAACATAAAATTACCAACTCATGCCCTCTTTGCCTCCCTAGATCTTTCCTTGTGCTTTTCCTCTTTTATTTGTTGGGTGTGCACTCTAAGGCGAGAAATGTCTATGTCATGAACAAAAATAGCGATGCGGCACTCTTTGACTACCATGTCGGACACTCCCGACATAAAATTACTCATCTTGGCCCTACGATCCGCCACAATGGAAGGAGCATACTCAGTTAGTTGAGTGAACCTCAAAGCGTATTCCCTTACACTCATATTTCCTTGCCTAAGGTTGATGAACTCAAGTACCTTGGTTTCTCTCATCTCTAGAGGGAAGAATTTGTCAAGAAAAGCACTTTGAACATTTTCCATTCTATTGGACCCACTTCCATTGGCCTTGCCTCTTTTTACTAATTAAACCAAATATGAGCAACCCCTTTGAGTTGGTAAGCAACTAGTTCCCCCTTCTCTACCAAAGTCACACCCATGATAGCAAGAACCTTATAGACCTCCTCGATAAACTCTTGAGGGTCTTTCACAAGTTTGGAGCCATGAAATTTGGGTGGGTTCATTCTTGTGAAATTTCTCACTCTTCCTGCCGACGAACCCACACTTGGGTTCACGGGGGCTACCACCTCTCTGTTAGCTTGTGCCTTCACTGCTTGAGCCAATACTTGGAATGCCAACCTAAACTCTGCATTCATCACATTCTCATTCAATGGGTCAATCAGAGCTTGAGGAGGAACCTCTTGCTCAATATTGCCTTCCTCCAACCTTCTAGCATTAGGCCTTCTAGTAGTCATATCCTAAAAACCAGTGGGCACAAATTAGGAGAAAGACTTATAGAGTTAAACTCCATGGCACGACTTGAAGAAGTGAACAAGTGGAATTTCCTAAACATCTAATAACCTCTTATTCATAAATGTTGCACGCTTCACATTTATGAACAAGACTCTCTAGACGTGCTTTGAGACATCTTTAAACAATTCTAAACCTTGTGCTCTGATTACCAAGTTTGTCACGACTCAAGGGTACCCCCTAGATGTAACAAGGCATATAAGACCCCGAGAGGCCTCGTACAAGCCACTTAGCATATCATAACATGAAGTAATAGAATTGAGTGGGAATTTACAACCTTCTAATAAAATAAAAGTCTTTTATAAAAGCAAGCAAAAGTCTAACATGACATTGTCTCAAACCATTTAAACATAAGAGAATATAAATCTTGGGACGCATCCCATACAATAGTCTCAAACATAAAAGAAAGACATAATGAGATAGGGTGATCCAATCCTCAACTACAATGAGGACTCACTAAAGCTTCACTTCACAATCCTCTAGGAACCTAGCCACAAGTGTGAGAATCGGGAACGTGGGACCCTACATTTGATAAGAATGTAGGCAAGAGTTTGCATTAGTACAATCAAGTACTAAAGATGATGGCTAGCATAAACAATAGAAACATAAGCGTTAGTCAACATAAGAAATAAAGCATAATCATATCAATACATAATAACCATTATGATGAAAGAGGAATACTCCTTAAGTAACCTCACTTAAGCTTAGCCAAGACTTAGGCCATCCACCTCTAGTCAAACTTACATCATGGAAGGTAGCAACACTCCAAACAAGTCAACTTTGTATTATAATCACATTGATCATACTTACTTTTAAAGACATGGGGATACACCTCAATGCATAGCTTATAAAGTCTAATAGGTATTCACCTCAATGCATAGCTTATAAAGGCTAATGGGTATTCACCTCTTGCCTTACTTACTTTTAAATTGCGGGTACTCGCCTCCAAAACCTCATCATATGATACGGCTACTCGTGTCCATATTATTTCATAAGGAGCATGGGTACTCGCCTTCATGTCCATTCATCATAGTAAGAATATAGGGACACACCTCGTGTTGAAGTCGAAGGAGTAGGGGAATCACCTCATATCCTTTCATATGGAGGTCAAGCGTAATCGTCTCTAGCCTCATCATTTATTAAGGATTTTAGTGTAGATTCATTTTAGCTGAGCAATCCTTTGAACCTAGAATCATTCATGTGAGTAAACCTTTAACATACATACAATCATGCTTATCAATTTATTATAGGAAGTATCTCTTCAACATCATAACATTAACAATCAATAATGTATAGTCTAGGCTTTACTCTCAAAGCACTACATCTCATGATCATCATCTATTCTTTACTCTCAAGCAATTAACATCATATTAATCATACATGCTTCAATCTAAAGAAATTCTAATCATAAATCATCAATCCTATAAGGATATATCTAACCCATAGAGTTTCCCTCACATGGCATCAAGTCCACTATATCAATTCAACCCTAAAATCATAGGATAGGCATGGGTACATGTAATTTCATCCTAAATACATGAAATTCTATAAATTCAATCATAAACAATCATAATCCACTTGATTGGATCAACATTCATCATAACCCACAACAATGGAAGAAACCCTAACTAGAATTGGTGAATTCTTTTGCAAATTGTGGAATTCTAGGGGACTCCATGGGAGGAAGGATCCCATGGATGAAACGCCATCATACCTTACTCACAATTCCCACAAAATCTTGAAAATCGGGAGACTTGACTATGACCTAGTGATGAGTCCACAAATTGGACTCATTCAGGGCTATATTTTAAAAGAAATCATGTCCTCAAATGCTTATTTTATCTCAATATCTGATAAAAACCCTTAAGTTTCAGGTATTTGAAGTTTTAAGGCGAACATGGACACTACATCGCAAAGAGGAATGAAAAGGCTGAAAAGAACGAAGAAATGAAGGCCTGAGGATCGCCGAGTTCTCTTGGTGAGTTGCCGAAGTGTCTTACTTTGCCTTTTGTTCCAGTGTGCTGAGCCCTGAAGAAAATGATCAAGTCGGCGGAAAAAGGGAGCAGTCGGCGCATCGTAGAGTAGTTTCGCGAAGCAGTACTATGCAACCCAATAACCCAGAGCACGACGATGCTGAATGCTGGTACAAGATGGCGATGAGTTACACCTAAGGGTGAATCGCCGAGTTGATCGGTGATTCTGACTAATGACGCCGAACGATCCGCTGTAGAACAATTCTGTGATAACTATAAATACTAGTTAGAGTTTTAGTTTTAGTGTTGAACAATTATTATAATTTTCACTTAGAGAATAGTACTTTTTGATATTTTTCGCTCTAAGTTTGAGAGGGATTTGAAGACTTGAAGAAGAAGAGGGTTTCATCTCCAAGGATTTGGACTTGGGTCTCTTGGATTCTTCATTCTTGGTCTATAACAAGACTTCAATCTTCATACCCATTTGAATGCAAGCTCATTTAGGTATAAATTTCTATCTCTTGATGTGTGGCTAAAACTCCTAATTTGTGGGGTGTGATTTAGAGAATATGGGTTAAGATAATTGTTGGGTCTTGCTTGTTGATAGTATATTCGCAGTTTAAATGTGATTTGGTTTAGTGGTTGTGGATGAATTTAATGAATTTGTAGTTGCAAATACAAGTTTATTTATGTGTTTACGGCTTGCTCGAGAGAGAGGTCGTAAAACTAAGACCACTAGATTGATGGCTAGTGTGAGTGGGTCACCATGAGGTTTAGCTCGAGAGAGTGAACCCTAGTCCAATGTTCACACACTCAGCTCGAGAGAGTGAGTGGGTTAAGGTGTAGGCTGGTCTTCATGCGGCAAATGGGTGTCCGAGAGGAACATATTTGAAACGGGGTAATTTGCTCGAGAGAGAGCTTATCCTCCTTAAAGTCTAGCCTAGTCACAGTTACTTTATGAATCTTCTATCCGAAGCAGGTACCCAATAATCTAGCTTAACCCGTATTCCCATCACATCCCAAGGATCCCCTCTCATTACTTAGATACCCTTGTTGATTTTGCTGTTTTTACTTACTAGTGACAAAAAAACCCCATTGTTAATTGACACTCTTGTGTCCCCCCCTTTAATTTACAATATTTTTACTCGTTAATGTATTTAGCTATGACTAGTTAGAACAAAATTTTATTTTCCTATAAATTCTCAAAATCACTCTCTTGGGACGATGCCAACCCTTGGTTGGGTTACTAAACTATTGTACGATTGTAGACACTTGCATCGGAGTTGTGTCTTGATTACGCAAACATCAAAATGGTGCCGCTGCCGAGGAGTGGTGTTATTTGGGAATTTTTAGATTAGTAGAATTTTTGTTCTTCTTAATTGTAGTCTACTTACCTAATTTTTATTATTGTTTTGGTTTCTGTGTGAATATTTCAGAAAGCATGAGTGTTAATGGTAGCAACGACAGCCAGGTAGGCCACCAAGTCGACATCAGAAATCTCAACAATTTCCAAGAGCCTAACATCAGTGGCCCCCATCTCATGGGAGGTGTTGGAGCCATCCGTTTACCCCCAGCCGAGGGAAATGCAGTGTTCCACATAATAAGCACCATGTTGCAACTGTTGCAATTAAAGGGACTTTTTAGCGGACTGGCTCATGAGGACCCTCACGAGCATCTTCAAAACTTTGTAGATGTGTGTGAACTATTCTCGTTTAAAAACATCTATCAAGAGTCGGTCCGGTTGAGGCTATTCCCTTTCTCGTTGATGGGAGAGGCATACAAGTGGCTAGCCGAGCTACCATGTGAATCCATCACTTCTTGGGAGGAGCTGGTAACCGTATTTCAAGTGCAATTTTTCCCTCCCTCGAAGATGATGTCACTGAGGGATAGCATCTAGAGCTTTAAACGTCTAGAAGGAGAGCCTCTGCACGAAACTTGGTTGCGATTTAAATAATTGGTGCGACAATGCCCGACTCATGGTTTGCCCGACAATGTCTTGCTATAGTACTTTTATCGAAGCTTGGATTCGGTGAATAAAAGTGTCGCAGATCAACTTTCACCTGGAGGCCTGATGCAACAACCGTATGCAGTAGTAGCCTAACTTTTAGATGGCATGACGACCATCTATAGGGCATGGACACCCGTGAAGACCAAGTATCCCCTCTCACATTCAAACTATCCATGGAGCAGATGGATAAAGATACTGACAGAGATCAAAACATGGCCAAGATCATGACACAACTTGATATTTTATTCAAAAATGTCATAGGGGCTGGTGCCTGTGGTGTCAATGCTATGGGGGTCGGGTGCGCAAATCCTGAGGAGGCAAATTTTGAAGCCTTATATAATGAGGACGTGAACTTCCTAGCCAACCAAGGTGGTGGTTAACGTTCAAACTACCCAAGGTAGGGTGGTAACCAAGGTTGGGCTAGAGATGAAGGGTGGAAGGATCGTGAATGGAGAGACCGAAATCCTAATTGGAAGGATGGGGAGAAGGACAAATATGTGCCTCTCCACGAGTGCCAAAAGCTAAAGGATTCTGAGGGTTGTAGGTCTGAGGATATGCTTTCGCGTATCCTCAAAAAAGTTGAAGGGTAAGACAAATTGCTGAAAGGCATGAAAAAAGATGTTTCTACCCTTAGCCAGACCGTCACCTCCCATTCTGTTTCAATCAAGCAGTTGGAAACCCAAATGGGTCATGTATCGTCTCATCTTAATCCGAGACAACAAGGGGGTTTGCCTAGTGATACTATAGCTAACCCTAAGAGTAAGGTTTGAAGGTGGACTTGCATCATGCCACGACGTTAACTAAGGCGCTGTTTGGGAGGCAACCCAAAACCCCTTTAATTGCCTTCTTATTTCTTGGTAAAATAATGGTGTGTTGATTGTGCAGATGGAAGTGTGGAGAGTTAACGAAAAGAGCAGATTGGCGAGCAACAAGTCCATTTGAATCGCCGAATGGTTTGGTGACTCAAAACTAGATCGACGATAGACTCAATACTATCCTTCATTGAAGTCTATAAAATTCGGTGATCACAGGAACTTATTGGAGAACCGCCGATCGTGTTAACGATCCCCACAGAGACCGCCGTTTGGACCCCCCTATAAACCAGAGGTCCTGTAAACTTCTGCGAAGAAGCTAAATAGTCGATGTTCCACCGAGTGAATAGGC
Organism: Solanum microdontum; assembly: GCA_036250385.1. Lineage (NCBI taxonomy): Eukaryota > Viridiplantae > Streptophyta > Magnoliopsida > Solanales > Solanaceae > Solanum > Solanum microdontum. The sequence goes on from JAJONQ010122199.1 coordinate 21,283, forward strand.
GAGCTGGACTAATGTCACCAAGTGGGCGAAAATTGGACGGTTCTTGCAAGCCAAAGGTTTAAAAGTTTCAACTTCATTCACTTTCCCTCACTTTTTATCTGCCCAAACTCACATATGCATTCTATTTTCAATATCCCTACACTTTTGGAGTACTTTAGTTGTTGATTTGTATTCGGAACTTGGATTATATTGCTACCTAGCGAATCAATTCCATTTTAGTCAGCACGAAAGGTTGGTTCCCAAACTCTGAGTTCTTTCTATTGATTTTGGACTACATGCAATGATATTACCTTGTTGATTTGTGCTGGGTTTCTCTGGTAGAAGTAGAATATTTGTCTGCTTGTTAGATTTGCAAATTTTTCCTGTACTAAGTTAAATAGTTAATTCCTGAAGGTTGCATTTTTTTACTGACTTAAAAATTCGTGGGTTGAGCATGATTGTCACTGGGTCTAAGCCTAATTTGAGTTGTGCATGCCTTAATTGTGTTTCCGAGGGTTGCAGGGTCAAATTTGGGAAAGTGGGTCGAAAGCAAGCACGTTGGGACATTTGGCGGGCTGGGTCAAGCTTGCCGAACCCCTCGCCGAAATGGCTAGACCAAACGTAGCAGGAAGAGATATGCCACCCCGATAAACAAAAGCGAAAAATTTCAGGAAAAATACAAAGGCAACAAATCCCCCCAAAATGGATAATGAGGGCAAGAAGTCGAGTGCCAGCAAGGAAACAAATCCCGAGACCCCAAGATGAGTCCAAAAATTGGACTCATTTAGGCTTTATTTTGATAGGAATAGTGTCATTAAATGCTTATTTTGTCTCAATATCTCATGAAAGCTCATAAGTTTCAGGTATTTGAAGTTTTAGTGGAAGCATGGACACTTAGGCGCAAAAAGAAACAAAAAGACTGAAAAGAACGAAGAAGTTGAAGCCTGCACATCGCCAAGCATGAAGGGACGCACTCCACCCTTTGTTCCAGTACGCGAAGCCTTGAAGGAGGAGGATCAAAAAGGCTATGAAAGAAGCAGTAGACGTTTCGCCAAATAATTATGCGAAGCAGTACTAGGTCGCCCAATGACACAAAGCATGACGATGCTGAAGGCTAGTGCAGGACGGCGACGAACTACACCAAAGGGCGAGTCGCCGAGTTAATCGACAATTCCGACTAACCTCGCCGAAAGATCCACCAGCACTATTTTATAAAGTCTATAAATACTACACTTGTTATTAATTTTTAGGAGTTGAACATTTATTTTAATTTCCAGAATAGAATAGTACTTTTTGGGATATTTTCTCTCAAGTTTGGAGAGGGTTTTTGGGAGACTTGAAGAAATAAGGGTTCTATCTTCGCCAAGTTGGAAGTGGGTCTTCTCCATTATTATTCCTTTTCTTAAATCAAGGTTTAATTGTTTATAGCCATTTGATTTTAGTATCATTTTAGGTGTATTTTGTTATTTCTTGATGTGTGGCTAAAATCCCCATTCTTGGGGTGTGATTTAGCAAATATGTGTTGATATTGTTGTTGGGTCTTGCTTGCTGATAGGATAGATATATTTTAATGGTGATTTCACCTAGTGGTTGTGGTTTAATTTAATGAGTTTGTAGTTGCAAATACAAAACCACCCATGTGTTTTCGGCTTGCCCGAGAGGGCGGTCGTGAAACCAAGACCGCTAGACTGTGGCCTAAGAAGTGGGTCAACATGAGGTTCATCTCGAGTGGGTGAGCCCTAGTCCCATATCCTAACACTTAGTTCGAGAGAGTGAGTGGGATAAGGCGTTGGTTGGCCTTCATGCTGCGAATGGGTGTCTGAGAGGAACACATTTGAAACGGGGTAAGTTGCCAGAGAGGGAACTTATTTCCATCTAAAGCTTAGCCTAGTCAATATCATCTTACAAATTTCCTATCGAAAGCATGTACCCAATGATTTATCTCAACTTGTATTGCGGTCACACCCCAAGAACTCTTCCCCATACTTGATTTTCTTTTTATTTTTGTTGTTTTTAGTACTTGTGACAAAACCCCCATTTGATATTTGACACCTTTGTGTCACCCCTTTTTAATTTACAATGTTTTTACTCGTTAATGTCTTTAGCTACGATTAGCTTGAACTAAATTTTATTTTTATACTGATTCTCAAAACCACTCCCTTCGGACACGACCCCAGCCCTTGGTCGGGTTACTATATTTTCGATGATCATAGACACTCGTACAATAGGTTAGTGTTGTTGGTCAAGATAAGCATCAAAATGGCGCCGCTACCGGGGAGTAGTGTTACGTGAAGATGTAGTTAATCGAAATTCTTGTTTTTCTTAGTTTTAGTTTTACTAATCTTTGTTGTTGTTTTGTTTTGCTTGTCTGAAGACCAACACAGAGAAACAAAAATGGATGAGCACTATAGATATCACACAGATCATCCTCTCCTGAAGCTATTGAACCTTAGGGATAACCTAGTGACATTCAAATAGGCAGGGGAAGAGATAATTTCGAAAAACCAATTTTGCAGACATGCCCATATCATGGAATTCCTGATAAGACACTGTTGGATTGTTTCTATCAGGGTCTCAAACCAGAAAATAAAAGCATAACTGAGCACCTTTTCGAAGGCGGAATGCTAAACCAACCATATGAAGTCGTCGTAACACTACTTGATAAAATGGTTGAAACCAACAAAGAAGCCCAAAAGAAATATGAATGGAATAAACTGGTGGTGCAAGTAGATGTTCTATCCAAACGGATGATGGGATTGGAAGAGCAAGCCAGGGGCTTGCTAGGGATAAGGAAAAGAACTTCACCCTTCGAGAGTGAAATAGAGAAAGAGGCATGAGGATGTGCGAAGTGACGATACCTCTTCACTCATCCAACACAAACTTGACGAGCACGACAAGAAACTGAATGACATAAAGGCGAACATTGATATGCTAAACGAAGTAACTACTTCGAACTCCATGACCATTCAGCTGCAGGATGCTCAAATCACCCATTTGATGATGGGTCACTATCCTCCGTTCGCTTAAGATTCACCTAATTACACCATGGGTGATTCCGAGGATGAAGAGTAGTCTTTGACTTGCGTTGTGCCGCGACGTTAAATCAGGTGCTATTTGAGAGGCAACCCAAAACCCCATATTATCTTATATTTGCGTTCTAGTAAAATAATAGTGTCTTAGTTTTATAGATTGAAGTGTAGTAGGTGCTAAAGAGGTGCAGAATGGCAAGCAGCAGACCCAGTTGGCGAGTCGCCGAATATGCAGTGATCAAGGCTACTTCGCTGTTTGACTCAAGGCACCCTCTAAGCCTGGAGTCTATAAAATTCAGGGAGCTTAGGAAAGTTTTGGCGATTCATCCACCTGATCGGCGACCCAGATGGTCACTGCCGTTTGAATATCCACAACTGCTGAGAAGTTCTGTAAAACTCGATGAGGTAAAAATTTGTTAGGCGAAGCGTCGAATCACTCAGAAACCAAAGCGCGGCCACCGAATAGGAACAACTTGGATAAGTTGCTGGCCAACGCACAAAAAGGTAGTTGATTAATCACCCGAGAGCGTGGGTTGAAGATAGGCGCATTGGAATGCTAAGAAACGTTGTACAGAGCTTGATGAATCACTCGACAATGCACCAAACGTCCCTAGCATGACTTCTATTTTACACGATATCTGTTGAAGGACTCCAACTCGTAACAGTTGCCTAACCAGGATTATTCTCTAGCCCTATCTCTGTCTTTCTTTAATTTGACCTCTGGATTATTGTTATATATTTGAGGAGAAATATATTTTGATTGTGGTGGGGTGAGGATCACTTTTATTTGCTTGCTATGAATATTTGTGTTTTTGTACATTTTGGTTGTCTGTTTTAATTGTGTTTTTAAAAACTGCTTTGTGATTGTTTGAGCTTGTGGCTTCGTTAATTTTTATTTGCAAAATGATTTTGACCCTTTTGAAATTTTTTGAATTTTTTGCACATTTTTTTGCCACCCCTTATGAGTTGATGTGGCTATTCTTTTGCAAATATTTTGAGTCCCGCTTTCAGTTAATACCGAAGACTTGAATAGTTCCCTAAATCAAACGAACATGAATGTACGGTTACGATGAGGCCAAATGAAGTTGCATAGACAATATGTAAATTATTTGCATCTCGTTATGATTTTCCATTTATCAAATTGATTCTCTTGTGATGACCGTTGCACACTAGCGAAAGTGTGTGGTTTTGTTTGACTTAAGTGTCGATGCCTTGTGTGATTAGCTTGCCTTGAACCTTGCATGAATAAACCAAAAATTTTCTCTATTAGTCTGAGTGATTTAGAAAGGTGTGCTCTTGAAATGATCTTAGGCAACTTTAAAGAGTGTGAGCCAAATTTGACATATACCTCTTTTTGTGGCCTACTTGTGAGCATGTGAAACTCTTTTGAACACCCTTTGAACCTTACCTTTCTTTGAAAGAATCTTGATGAAACCTAGACCTTACTTAACCCAATACTTATAATCCTATTGATTTGTGGTTTAGCGAATAGCCAACTTAGGCCAAAAGCCTAAGTTGGGGGTGTGGTAAAAGGGAAAAGGAGAAGTCAATAAGTGCAAGAAAAGTCTCCCTTAATCCCTGGTGTTGCAGAATAATAGAAACCCTTCGAAAAAAATAAAATAATAAAAAATAATATAAATAAATAAATTTGTGGAATAAAGTACCAAGGAAATTGGGTTTCCAAGCAATCCATGGAGGTGAATGAAAAGATGACTTAGAAGCACTAGAAAAAGAATTGATAAAGGAAAAGAAGGGAATGCCTTGAGAATACCACATCTCACGAGGAATAAGTCACTGAGCCTAAATAACCAAACCTTTGCACTCATCCCATTACAAGCCTTAGAAAGACCTTTTTGATCTTGAGGAAGCCGAATCAAAAGTCCATTGGAAAATAAGGGCAAACCTATGGGTAAAAATATGTATTGCTTTCCTCTTTTTGAGTCTGAGCGTTGCATCTGATTCCTGATCTTGAATTGATTAACCTCTGTGTGTGAATATGGAATCATTCTTGATGTGAGGGCACTTAGATACTTCCGGTTGGCTTGATTGCACCAGTAGCAAGTATTGCAAGCATGAGAATCTTTGGTAATGGTGTGTCACAACTTGAATCTTTGAGTACACAATTGATCCTTGCATAAGTAAATTTGAGACTGGTTGTGTGCATTCATGATTTAGTCTTGTGTAGCACTATTTGAGACACCTTGTTGAACGACTGAACTTGAGTTTGCTTGAGGACAAGCAAAAGTTTAAGTTGGGGGTGTTGATTAGTCCACAAATTGGACTCATTTAGGGCTTTATTTTTATAAGAATAGTGTCCTCAAATGCTTATTTTGTCTCAATATCTGATGAAAACTCGTAAGTTTCAGGTATTTGATGGTTTAGTGGAAGCATGGACACTTAGGCTCAAAAAGAAACAAAAAGGTTGAAAAATACGAAGAAGCTGAAGCCTGCGCATCGCCAAGCACGCTTGGCGATTCACCGATGGGACACACTTCTCCCTTTGTTCCAGTACGCGAAGCCTTGAAGGAGGAGGATTAAAAAGGTGATAAAAGGAGCAGTCTGCATTTTACTGAATAATTCCACGAAGCAGTACTAGGTCACCCAATGACACAGAGCACGACGATGCTAAAGGCTAGTGCAAGACGGCGACGAACTACACCAAAGGGCGAGTCGTCGAGTTAATCGGCGATTTCGACTAACCTCGTCGAAAGATTCGCCAACACTATTTTCTAACGTCTATAAATACTAAACTTGTCATTAATTTTTAGGAGTCAAACATTTATTTTAATTTCCAGAATAAAATTGTACTTTTTGGGATATTTTCTCTTAAGTTTGGAGAGGGTTTTTGGGGGACTTGAAGAAAGAAGGGTTCCATCTTCCCCAAGTTGGAAGTGGGTCTTCTCCATTCTTATTCCTTTGCTTAAATCAAGGTTTAATTCCTTATACCCATTTGATTTTAGTATCATTTTAGGTGTATTTTGTTATTTCTTGATGTGTGGCTAAACACCCCCTTTCTATGGGTGTGATTTAGCAAATATGTGTTGATATTGTTGTTGGGTCTTGCTTGCTGATAGGATAGATGTATTTTAATTGTGATTTCACCTAGTGGTTGTGGTTTAATTTAATGTTTGTAGTTGCAAATACAAAACAACCCATGCGTTTTCGGCTTTCCCGAGAGGGAGGTCGCGAAACCAAGACCGCTAGACTGATGACCTAAGGAGTGTGTCGACATGAGGTTCAGCCCGAGAGGGTGAGCCCTAGTCCCATATCCTAACACTCAGCTCAAGAGAGGAAGTGGGGTAAGGTGTAGGCTGGCCTTCATCCGACAAATGGGTGTCCGAGAGGAATGCATTTGAAATGGGGTAAGTTGCCCGAGAGGAAACTTATTTCCATCTAACACTTAGCCTAGTCACTATCATCTTGCAAATTTCCTATCGAAAGCATGTACCCAATGATTTATCTCAACTTGTATTGCGGTTACACCCCAACAACTTTTCCAATACTTGATTTTCTTGTTATTTTTGCTGTTTTTACTACTTGTCACAAAACCCCCATTTGATATTTGACCTTTCTGTCACACCCTTTTTAATTTAAAATGTTTTTACTTGTTAATGTCTTTAGCTACGACTAGTTTGAACTAAATTTTATTTTTCTACTAATTCTCAAAACCATCCCTTGGGACACGACCCCAACCCTTGGTTGGGTTACTATATTATCAACGATCGTAGACACTCGTACTATAGGTTAGTGTCATTTTAGTATAGTGGTGAGTATTCCCGCCTGTCACGCGGGTGACCCGGGTTTGATCCCTGGCAACGATGCCAATGTTGATGCTTATCGTGACCAACAACACTAACCTACAGTACGAGAGTCTACGATCGTCGATAATGTAGTAACCCAACCAAGGGTTGTGGTCGTGTCCCAGGGGAGTGGTTTTGAGAATTTGTAGAAAAATAAAATGTAGTTCAAACTAGTCGTAGCTAAAGACATTAACGAGTAAAAACATTGTAAATTGAAAAGGGGTGACACAAAGGATTCAAATATCAAATGGGGTTTTTGTCACAAATAGTAATAACATCAAATATAACAAGAAAATCAAGTATGGGGAAAAGTTCTTGGGGTGTGACTGCAATACAAGTTGAGATAAATCATTGGGTACATGCTTTCGATAAGAAATTTGCAAGATAATAGTGACTAGGCTAAGCTTTAGATGGAAAGAAGTTCCCTCTCAGGCAACTTACCCCGTTCCAAATGAGTTCCTCTCGGACACCCATTATCCGCATGAAGGCCAGCCTATGCCTTACCCCACTCACTCTCTCGAGCTGAGTGTTAGGATATGGGACTAGGGCTCACCCTCTCGGGTTGAACCTCATGTCGACCCACTCCTTAGGCCATCAGTCTAGCGGTCTTGGTTTTTCGACCTCCCTCTCGGGCAAGGAGTAAACACATGAGTGGTTTTGTATTTGCAACTACAAACCCATTAAATTAAACCATAACCACTAGGTGAAATCACCATTAAAATACATCTATCCTATCTGCAAGCAAGATCCAACAACAATATCAACACATATTTGCTAAATCACACCCCAAAAATGGGGTTTTTTAGCCACACATCAAGAAATAACAAAATACACCTAAAATGACACTAAAATCAAATGGGTATAAGGAATTAAACCTCGATTTAAGCAAAGGAATAAGAATGGAGAAGACCCACTTCCAACTTGGGGAAGATGGAACCCTTCTTTCTTCAAGTCTCCCAAAAACCCTCTCCAAACTTGAGAGAAAATATCCCAAAAAGTACTATTCTATTCTGGAAATTAAAATAAATGTTCGACTTTTAAAAATTCATAACAAGCTTAATATTTATAGACTTCAGAAAATAGTGCTGGCAGATCTTTCGGTGAGGTTTGTCGGAATTGCCGATTAACTCGGCGACTCGCCCTTTGGTGTAGTTCGTCACCGTCTTGCACTAGCTTTCAGCATCGTCGTGCTCTGTGTCATTAGGCGACCTAGTACTGCTTCGCGGAATTGTTCGGCAAAATGCCGACTGCTCCTTTCATCGCCTTTTTGATCCTGCTCTTTCAAGGCTTCGTGTACTGGAACAAAGGGCGGAGTGCGTCCCTTCGGCGAATCGCCAAGCGTGCTTGGCGATGCGTAAGCTTCAACTTCTTCGTTCTTTTCAGCCTTTTTGTTCCGTTTTGCGCCTAAGTGTCCATGCTGCCACTAAAACTTCAAATACCTGAAACTTACGAGTTTTCATCAGATATTGAGACAAAATAAGCATTTGAGGACACTATTCCTATCAAAATAAAGCCCTAAATGAGTCAAATTTGTGGACGCATCAACACCCCAACTTAAAATTTTGCTTGTCCTCAAGCAAACTGAAGTTCAACAAGGTGTCTCAAATAGTGCTACACAAGACTGAATCATGAAGGCACACAACCAAACTCAAATTTACTTATGCAAGGATCAGTTGTGTAATCAAAGATTCAAGTTATGACACACCATTACCAAAGATTCTCATCCTCGCAATACTTGCTACTTGTGCAATCAAGCTCAACAGGAAGTATCTAAGTGCCCTCACATCAAGAATGATTCCATATTCACACACAGAGGTTAATCAATTCAAGATCAGGAATTAGATGCAACACTCACACTCAAAAAGAGGAACACAATGCATGTTTTCACCCATAGGCTTGCCCTTATTTTCCGATCGATCTTCGGTCCGGCTCACTCAACATCAAACAGGTCTTTCTAAGGCTTGTAATGGGTGCAAAGATATGGTCATTTAGGCTCAGTGACTCTTTCCTCGTGAGATGTGGTATTCTCAAGGAATTCCCTTCTTTTCCTTTATCAATTCTTTTTCTAGTGCTTCTAAGTCATCATTTCATTCACCTTCATGGATTGCTTGGAAACCCGATTTCTTTTGTACTTTATTCCACATTTTTTCCCCGAAGGGTTTCTATTGTTCTGCAACGCCAGGGGTTAAGGGAGACTTTTCTTGCACTTCTTGACTTCTCCTTTTCCTTTTTACCACACCCCCAACTTATGCTTTTGGCATAAATTGGCTATTCACTAAACCACAAATCAAGAGGATTATAGGTAGTGGGTCAAGTAAGGTCTAGGGTTCATCAAGATTCTTTCAAAGAAAGGTAAGGATCAAAGGGTGTTCAAAAGTGTTTCACACGCTCACGGGTAGGCCACAAAAGAGGTATATGTCAAATTAAGCTCACACTTTGTAAAGTTGCCGAAGATCATTTCAAGAGCACACCTTTCTAATTCAATCAGACTAACAGGGAAAATTCTAGGTTTATTCATGCAAGGTTCAAGGCAAGCTAATCACACAAGACATCGACACTTAAGTCAAACAAGACCACACACTTTCGCTTGTGTGCAACGGTCATTACAAGAGAATCAATTTGATAAATGGCTAATCTCAACCAAAGAGTTTACATATTGTCTATGCAACTTCATTTGGCCTCATCATAGCCGTACATTCATGTTCGTTCGATTGAGAGCACTATTTAAGTCCTCATCAGTCTCTATATTCGACTTTGCATGTGCTGCGCCATCCCCCTGCACATCTCCGGTGGTCTCAGGAGCATCCTTATCATCTTCCCTCTCTATTAGTGAAGTGAAGTCTATAGACTTAAGGTAGTCTACGTCCTTCCTCAAACTCGCAATCTCAACTTTTAAAGATGCCAACTCAGAGGATTCTCCCTGTCTGCTCTCGCAAACAATGACTTTCACTATTAGGGCATCAACAACGGTCTAAAGTGGGGTAAGTGTTGCAAGTATGGCTCTGTTGATCATCCCTGGAACGTACTTTTCCAGTCGAGTAGCTCTCATATCAGTTGAATAGGCCAACTGCCCTATATTCAGGATCATGGCCTGAGTGATCTTGGTAGGCTAGGAGAAAGAGGATATACCTAGAGTATGTGAAGGGGAAGAAGGAGTGGGTATACCTGAAGGCTCCGAAGCCGGAGTAGATGAGGATGCCTTTGCTGGCAATGAGTCAATATCGACCTGTAGAGAAGTATCTGCTGGGGCTTCTCTCCTTCTGTCAACCTCCTCTCATGTGAACTCGGCCTCTATACACCGGATATCGGTGGAAGAAGATGGGGTGACCTCTATATCACTGGCAGGTCCCGAGGTACTCTGGCACGCTGACATAACTCGGTGATCAGAACATGAAAAGGTAGAGATGTCTATGTCTGTTTAGCTCTCATAGCCATATCCTGTGAAATCAGCAGTCCCATCAGTAGTCCCAGGTTGATCCGCCTCTTGGCCATGATCGAACCAAGGCAAGCCGCCTTAGGATGACACAGAATGGACTCGTTCTAGGATGGTATGATAGTGTTGTTGATGATACCAAACCAGTACCGGGAGGCGATGTTCATATCTCTTTTTTCAATCGGAGCTCCTACACCCAACCACTTAGGGGTGATGTCAGAAATCATCGGAGCTAACCAACCCTTCAAATCATCCAGGGACGGAACAATAGGCAGACCCTGGTAGGGCAGTACTGAGTGCAGCGAATGACCTAGTACAACATTGATATACTCGCTGTGACACTCCACCTCCTTGCCTCTAACCATAACCGACTTCACCACTCGGAACTCACTAGCCTTTTTATTATTTTTCGAGACCAACTCCCCATAGGCTAAGTAGAATTCCTGAACCCAGGAAGGGATGTAATAGCCCCATGGCCTAGTGAACTACTCGAACACATGATACTTGAGCGTGTCAAGCACCTTAGCATGCTTACTTTCCAAATCCTCCACAAAGAGTAACTTTTCTTCTAGAATGGTTCATAAACCATCGCCTTTCAATCTGTTCAGAAATCTGGGTGGAGGTGGAGCTACGGGGAGTGCAGGGGCCATTAAAGGTGGTGCCACGTTTGGCACTAATTTGGTAGTCGGAGGAGTTGCAGCTGATGTAACTCTGATAGGTGCTGATTGAGGTCTATCCTTAAGCCTATTCTGTCGTGAATCAAGGGATGTTCATCTTCCAGCTCAGAAAAATCTGTCTCAATAGTTGACCCTTTTCTAGCGATATGCTTCTTTTGTTTGCCTTTATCTCTCTGTGGGAGATCTTGCTTTCTTTTCTGTGAAGGTCGTGATCCTCCTTCATTGATTGTAATTCCCTTTGCCTTTTTTTGAGGTGGCTCATTTAAGTTTATACGTACCATATCTGCAAAAGATCAAGAGATTAGGAGAAACTCAACTCAAACATAGAGAATCTTATTGTAGAAGGAATCGCCGATCCAGTCGGCAAATTGACAAATCTCTTTGGCGATCTAGGTAGGACTCGCCGAAGGAATTAGCTTGAAATCTAAGCAAAGTAGTGATGAAAAAGTTTATTTGGTGAGATGCTGACTACTTTCGGCAACGACAAGGTTGTCCGCCAAAAGATACAGTGAAAAAGGGCAAAATGGGGCATGCAAAGGGTGGTCTAAAGTCCTATCGGTGAGTCACCGACTACTTTAGGCGATCAAGAATATGTCCGCCAAAGTTACAAATCTCTCAGCACTATGGACATGAATGAAGGGCGATCTAAGACCAGTAGGCGAACCGCCGAGTCGTTTGGCGAGCACGACCCAGCTCGCCAAATGATTCAACGTACCTATAGTTCAACCCACTTCTTAAAATTGACCTTACAAGCCCTGGAAACGAAATCAACGTATGCATACATGAAATTTACCCAAAACCCATACTTCCCATTACCTCGGAATACTCGGACTTCTTCCGATTTTGCTAAATTTGGCTATTTAACTAAGATTACCCTTAGGAATGTTTTCACTTATTCCTTCATTGAACACTTTTCGTTATTTAGCACAAATATGAGCCATTTCAATTTCATTATTTAGCACGACCAACCTAACAACGATTAAGCAACACCCACTTCAAGTTCATTCAAATCAAAGCACAAACACTAAGGTAATCGAATATTAAAGCATTTCAGATAATTTTTTTGAATTAACAATAGAATCACAACACCCTATTTCTATCAAAGGGGCTCAACACACATCATTCTGGTACTATAATTCCAAGAGAGTGCAAAATTATCAAAAATAAGTTCGGAGTTTTAGAGACTAACCTTTGATGAAGATCAAATTATTTTTTGAAATGCTAGATAGCAAACAAATCCAATCCCAAACACTAGTCACCGACTAAAATACTAATGGAAGGCAAAAATCTAGGAAAAAGTACCTTTGGTGTGATTTTGAGGAGTTTGAAATGAGGGAAAGTGAGAGATTCAAAAATTTTACCTTTGGCCTTTATATAACCATTTAGTTCTCGGCCATTCGGCGATGTTAATCTTGTCGCCAAAAAACTCAGCGACGCGCCAAATGTGTACTCATCTCACCAAGTTTTACAGGACATCCCTTATTTTAGGGTCACAACGACGGATTAAATTGGAATCACCGATAGGTTCGGCGATTCGCCAACTGGATCCTTGGCTCGCCAACTTGTACTTTTCAACATCTTTCTCACTTTAAACTACAAAATCAGCACACCATTATTCGAATAGAATAACTTAAAGCAACATCACCTTGGGTTGCCTCCCAAGAAGTTCCTTAGTTAACATCGTGGCACGACACAAGTCCTTTCTCATTCTCTGTTATTGGGGTTGGTCCTAGTGTCACTAGGTAACCCCAATATGTCATTTGGGTGGAGATGAGGCACTGAAAGACTCAGGAGTGACCTGATTAGCTGGATTGATCTTGAGTGAGATCCAATCATTTGATTCAACACTTCAATATTCTTCTTCATTTCTTCCAACACCCGATCTTGATCAGTGATCTTTTGGAGAATAATTTGAAGTGTGTCATCAACACGATTTCCCCGCATCTCTAGACTTCCTCCGCTCATGAGGGGGTATATACCTCCCCTTGTTATTGCATTGGAGTTCCACCTCTGAGATTTTGGTGACCAAGTCTTTTAGCTGAGATGCCAGTGCGATCAACGTGAGGTCCTTTTGGACTCCTTGGCTCATTTCAACCAAATTGCCACTACTCTGCTCAGCCATGCTCATCTAAATGGACAACTTAACGAAGAACAAAACTAAAAGTAAAATTAGTGACACTACAACTAATAAGAACATAAACTCTATTAAACTAAAAATTCTCAAACAATACCACTCCCCGACAGTGGCGCCATTTTGATGCTTATCATGACCAACGACACTAACCTACAGTAAGAGTGTCTACGATCATCGATAATATAGTAACCCAACCAAGGGTTGGGGTCGTGTCCCAAGGTAGTGGTTTGGAGAAATAGTAGAAAAATAAAATTTAGTTCAAACTAGTTGTAGCTAAAGACATTAATAAGTAAAAACATTGTAAATTAAAAAGGGGTGACACAAAGGTGTCAAATATTAAATGGGGGTTTTGTCACAAGTAGTAAAAACATAAAAAAAACAAGAAAATCAAGTATGGGGAAAAGTTCTTGGGGTGTGACCGCAATACAAGTTGAGATAAATCATTGGGTACATGCTTTCGATAAGAAATTTGCAAGATAATAGTGACTAGGCTAAACTTTAGATGGAAATAAGTTCCCTCTCGAGTAACTTACCCCGTTTCAAATGTGTTCCTCTCAAACACCCTTTTGCAGCATGAAGGCCAGCCTACGCCTTACCCCACTTACTCTCTCGAGCTGAGTGTTAGGATATGGGACTAGGGCTCACCCTCTCGGGCTGAACCTCATGTCGACCCACTCCTTAGGCCATCAGTCTAGCGGTCTTGGTTTCGCGACCTCATTCTCGGGCAAGCCAAAAACACATGGGTGGTTTTGTATTTGCAACTACAAACCCATTAAATTAAACCATAACCACTAGGTGAAATCACCATTAAAATACATCTATCCTATCCGTGAGAAAGACCCAAAAACAATATCAACACATATTTGCTAAATCACAACCCAAGTATGGGGTTTTTAGCCACACATCAAGAAATAACAAAATACACCTAAAATGAAACTAAAATAAAATGGATATAAGGAATTAAACCTTGATTTAAGCAAAGGAAGAAGAATGGAGAAGACCCACTTCCAACTTAGGGAAGATGGAATCCTTCTTTCTTCAAGTCTCCCAAAAACCTTCTCCAAACTAGAGAGAAAATATTCCAAAAAGTACTATTCTATTCTAGAAATTAAAACAAATGTTCGACTCTTAAAAATTAATAACAAGTTTAGTATTTATAGAGTTCAGATAATAGTGCTGGCGGATCTTTTGGAGAGGTTAGTTGGAATCGCCGATTAAATCGGCGATTTGCCCTTTGGTATAGTTCATCGCCGTCTTGCACTAGCCTTAAGCATCATCGTTCTCTGTTTCATTGGGTGACCTAGTACTGCTTCGTGGATTTATTCAGCGAAACGCCGACTGCTTCTTTGATCGCCTTATTGATCCTGCTGCTTCAAGGCTTCGCTTACTGGAACAAAGGGTGGAGTGCGTCCTTTTGGCGAATCACCAAGCGTGCTTGGTGATGCGTAGGCTTCAGCTTCTTCGTTTTTTTCAGCCTTTTGTTCCTTTTTGCGTCTAAGTGTCCATGCTTCCACTAAAACTTCAAATACCTGAAACTTGCGAGTTTTCATCAGATATTTAGATAAAATAAGAGTTTGAGGACACTATTCCTTTCAAAATAAAGCCCTAACCCACTATTCCCTCATGGAAACATGGATTCTTCACAGCAATCCACTCCTTTTTTGTGGCTCATGACTTGGACAATCTTAGTAAGTCAACTGCCGCCGAATCTTCTGAAGAAGCTCCGGGGGCCATTATCAAATTCCAGGATGGCACTGATGCATAGACAGATGGAGTGACTGTGTAGAAAAGATTTCTACCTCCCTCTCTGTCTTTCTTTATTTTTAAACTCTTGATATTCTGTTATTTGTATTTGCGGACAAATTGCTTTTATTTGTGGTGGGGTGAGGCCCACCTTTTGTGTGCTATTTGTGACTCGTATCTTTGCTTATGTATTTGGGCTTTGAGTTATTATTGTGTTAAATACTACTTTCTGTGGATGTTTGAGCTTATGACTCCTTTTATTTTAAATTGCATAATGATTTTGACTCCCCTTCCGAATATTTTTGATTTTTTTACACATTTTTGCCATCCCTAGTGCGTTAAACGTGACTGTTCTTTTGTAAAATTGAGTCTCTATTTCAATCAATAGCAATAACTTGAATAGTGCTTACAATTGAACGAACATGAATGCGCGGCTACGAGAGGCCAAATGAAATTGCATAGACAATATGTGAACTCTTTGCATCTCGTTATGACTAGCCTAGTATCGAATTGAGTCTCTTGTGATGATCATTGCACACTAACGAAAGTGTGGAGTCTTGTTTAACTTATAGTGTCAATGCCTAGTGTGATGAGCTTACTTGTGAACTATGCATGATAGATCCTAGAATTTGCCCCATTGGTCCACTAAGTGATGCTATCTCTTGATATGATGTTAGGCAACTTCAAAGAGTGTGAGCCAATTTGACATATACCTCTTTTGTGACCTACCTTGTGAGTGTGTGATTCTCTCTTGAACACCCTTTGAGCCTTATCTTTCTTTGGAAGAAACGTGATGAAAACTAGACCTTTGTTAATCCATCACCCATGATCCTCATGAAGTTGTGGTTAGTTTGAATAGCCAACTTAGGCCAAAAACCTAAGTTGGGGTGTGGTGAAAACAGAAGGCTAATCAAGAAGTGCAAGAAAGTCCCTCCTACCCATGATTTTGAGGAAAATGGAACCTTCCATAAAAAAAAGACAGAAAAGAAAAAGAAGAAGAATGAAAAAGAAAGTTGTGGAATAAAGTACAAAAGAAATGGGGTTTCCTAACAATTCATGGGAAGCGAATAATAGGATGACCTATGATGCACTAATGAAAATGATGAAGGAAAAAGGAAAGGAAGTGTTGTCAGCACCATATCTCATGAGGATGAAAGTAACTGAGCCTAAATGACCATTACTTTGAACTCTGCCCCATTACAAGCCTTGAAAAGAACTTTTTGATCTTGAGTGAGCTGAAGCAAATGTCGATTGGAAAATACAGGCAAACCTATGGGTGAAATTATGCATTATATTCTTCTTTGTGAGTGTGAGCGTTGCAGCTGATTCCAAAGCTTTAAACTGTGAAACCATTGTGTGAATACGGAATCATTCTTTGTGTGAGGGTATTTGAGCACTATAGTTGAGCTTGAACTTGAATTTGAAGCAAGTATTGTGAGCATGAGATTCGTTGATATTGGTGAGTCACAACTTGAATCTTTGAGTGCACATTTGATCTTTGCATAAGTAAATTGAGTCTTGTTGTGTGCATTCATGATTGAGTCTGTGTAACACTGTTCGAGACACCCTTTTTGAACAACTGAACTTTAATTTGCTTGGGACAAGCAAAAGTTTAAGTTAGGGGTGTTGATGCGTCCACAAATTGGACTTATTCAGGGCTATCTTTTAATAGAAATTGTGTCCTCAAATGCATATTTTATCTCAATATCTGATGAAAACCCTTAAGTTTCAGGTATTTGAAGTTTTAAGGAGAGCATGGACATACGTCGCAAAAAGGAACGAAAAGGCTGAAAAGAACAAAGAAATGAAAGCCTGAGGATCGCCGAGTCCACTTGGCGAGTCGCCGAAGGGTCTTACTTCGCCTTTTGTTCCAGTGTGCTGAGCCCTGAGAAAGAGGATCAAGTCGGCGGAGAAAGGGAGCAGTCGGTGCATCGCCGAGCAGTTCTGCGAAGCAGTACCATGCCGCCAAATAACCCAGAGCACGACGATGCTGAAGGCTGGTATAAGATGGCGATGAATTACACCAAAGGGCGAATCACCGAGTTGATCGGTGATTCCGACTAATGACGTCGAACGATCCGTTGCAACACAAATCTGTGATAACTATAAATACTAGTTAGAGTTTTAGTTTTAATATGGAACAATTATTATAATTTTCACTTAGAGAATAGTACTTTTTGATATTTTTTGCTCTAAGTTTGAGAGGGTTTTGAAGACTTGAAGAAGAAGAGGGTTTCATCTCCAAAGATTTGGACTTAGGTCTCTTGGATTCTTAATTCTTGGCCTGCAACAAGATTTAAATCTTCATACCCATTTGAATGCAAGCTCATTTAGGTATAAATTTCTATCTTTTGATGTATGGCTAAAAACTCCAATTCTTGGGGTGTGATTTAGCGAATATGGGTTAAGATAATTGTTGGGCCTTGCTTGCTGATAGTATATTCGTAGTTAAAATGTAATTTCGTTTAGTGGTTGTGGATGAATTTAATGAATTTGTAGTTGCAAATACAAGTTTATTTATGTGTTTTTGGCTTGCTCGAGAGAGAGGTCGTAAAACTAAGACCATTAGATTGATGGCCAGTGTGAGTGGGTCGACATGAAGTTCAGCTCGAGAGAGTGAACCCTAGTCCCATCTCCACACACATAGATCGAGAGAGTGAGTGGGTTAAGGCGTAGGCTGGTCTTTATGCTGGCAAATGGGTGTCCGAGAGGAACACATTTGAAACGGGGTAAGTTGCTCGAGAGAGAGCTTATCCTCCTTAAAGTCTAGCCTAGTCACAGTTACTCTATGAATCTTCTGTCGAAAGCAGGCACCTAATCATCTAGCTTAACCAGTATTCCCGTCACATCCTAAGGATCCCTTTCATTACTTAGAAACCCTTGTTAAATTTGATGTTTTTACTTACTAGTGACAAAAATCCCCATTGTTAATTGGCACTCTTGTGTCCCCCCCCCCCCCCTTAATTTACAATGTTTTTACTCATTAATGTCTTTAGCTACGACTAGTTAGAACGAAATTTTATTTTCCTATAAATTCTCAAAACCACTCTCTTGAGACGATCCCAACCCTTGGTTGGGTTACTAAACTATTGTACGATCATAGACACTTGCATCGGAAGTTGTGTCTTGATTATGCAAACATCACCTAGCTTCAATCTCCTTCTTCTGCTTCCAATTTCTAGAGAGAGAATATTTGAGAGGAGTTTTGGGCATTCTCTTGGGATATTGAGAGAATGACTTAATTGGTGAATTTTGGGGGTTAAAAATACTTATATAGGTCTCTTATACTTAGGCAAAATGAGACCACTTCAATTTAATTAAAACAAGAAAATACCCTTAAGCCCTTAAAAATAACCGCCCAGTCACGAACCACGGACCCCAACCGACTGACCGTTGAATGACCTACGGTACGTCCTGGTTGATCATGGTTTCTTGTAAGAGACTTTGGCTGATCGACAGAGGGATAGACCACGACGCGTGGACCCATGTACGGTCTGTAGGTCCCTCCGTGGTCCATGCCTGGATATTTTCTGAGGTGGCCATCCATGAGGCCTACCCATGAGGCGTGGGTCCAACCATGGGGCATGGTTGGCCCTCGTGGGTGACACCTCGAAATCCTAAAATTTTGCTAAGCCTCCCTCTTTGGGCTACGGGGTGTTACAATGCATCTCCTTATCACCACGTTTGAACCTTGCTTAAATAGGAACGACTCATCTCATATGTAAAATCTAGCATCATGGCTCAACCTTTTTTATGTTGAGTTGATGCTCCAGGCCGGAAAACTTCGTTTACCAACAAATTAACAATATCAAAATACAAACAAAATTGAGTAATTTCCAAGGTCATCACATGCTCATATGGGTACTCCTAATGAATCAACCCTTCATTTTTCACGACCCAGAGGTACCCCCTAGATGTTACAAGGCGTATAGAAGCCCAAAGGACTCCATACAAGCCACTTAGTCCTCATAACATAAGAAATAGAACAATAAGAGTAAGATACATTTCAAGCCTTAAAAAGGTTTTTCATAAAAGAAAGTGAAAGACTAGACTTGTCTCAATTAGAATACTTGAATGAAATTGGGCCTAGCCCATACATAATGTCCAAAAAGGAAAATACAAGAAGTGGAAACTAAACACAACAACTCTTTCCTCGAACCATGAGGACTCACCAAGCTCGGGAAGATGTCAAGTCCAAGCTCTAGCCACTAGAATTGAAAGCCTGTCTGTCGGACCCTACATTGGGGAACAATGTAGGCAAAAGTATGCGTTAGTACAAAAATGCACTAAGTATGATAAGTATGCATAAAAACACTTAAAACACGCTAAAAGGGACATTTCATTTTGAAGCATGCAATTTGCCAAGTTCAAACATCATATGAGATATTAGAAATCATAAGTCATAATCATGGATAAAATAAGTTAACATCATCTTTAAAACCTTTGAACTCATATACAAATCTTCTTGAGTAACCATAGTTCATTAATCATGTTCTTATTGTGGGAAGAATTGCCTTAACCGACATAGAAACCATATGAGCTAAAACATGATCACCCGGTGTCTCTCACACCGAAAAGGGTTGTTCTACTGGCTTAGGGTAGAACCATGAACTCTCAGCTTAGGTGGATCCACTAGCTAGACAACCTATGGGGGCACATAGTTTATGGGATACAGAGATTTCTACTAGAAACTAGGACTCAACTGATGTAGAAGGCTTCCATCTCATGAGGCATACAAGGAAGCCCAGACTCAACTAACGTAAAATACTTCCATCTCATCTCCATATCCACTCGGTGCTAAGCATAATTCCCACAGAATACTTATTAAGTCTTACTGAACTCATGATCATGTCTCATGGAAGGATGTCCTTGACAACCAATCCAAGTTAGTTCATTAGGATAGCTCTTATTTATTGATTCAATTAGGTGAGAATAGCCTTTCAACCTAAGAATCCTTTCTATGTGAGAAAACGTTTCACATCATGGTTTTAAGTGTTTCATGAGAAGGACCTTTTAACAACACAAAAACACAATCAACATTGGCACTTTACTCTCAAAGCTCCCTTAAAGCATTTACATATGTTTCATAAGATCATGCATAATCACACCTTGCCCTTCAAAGATTCAAAGCCACTTTAAATAACAAAATCTAGAATTAAAGCATTAGATAGGGATTTCATCATAAACTTCATGTAATTCTATTACTTCATGCTCTAGATCATAAAAACTCCTCTTTGATACTCAATAACGCACATTATGAGATCACAATTTGGAAAACATGGGGGTTTTCATGGGTTTATTGGGATTACATCCTAAAAGCATTGTAAATCATTGATTCATGCATATTTAGACATAATTAAACCATTAAAATCAATAATCAAAGGAACCCATGGTGAATGAAGACAACCCTAGCTAACTAGGGAATTCTACCATTTGAAATAGAGGAATTTGGGGATTCCATGGGTGAAAGGAACCCATGGATGAAATATATCATACCTCAAGTGCAATTGACTATCTTCAATGGAGAACTTTGATTCTTATCTTCAATTCCTAGTTGAATCTTTTTCTTCTTCAAGTTCTAGAGAGAGAATAATTGAGACGGAGTTTTGATTTTTCTTTTGGGATTTAGGGGAGAATGGACTAAATGGGGTGAATTTAGGGTTAAAAGGGTTTATATAGGGGTCTAAATGAGGGAACAATGACACCACTTTAATATAATTAAAATTGGAAAAGACCCTTAAGCCCCTAAAATAACTGCCAGCCATGATCCACGAGACCGGGATCGACGGACTGTGGATGAACCTAAAGTCCGTCTTGGTCATCGTCGTTTCTTGTCAGAGATTTTTTCCAATTGATGTGAGGTTGGGCCACGGATCGTGGTCCTACCTATGGTCCGTAGGTCCCTCCGTGGTCCATGCTTGGACCTTTCCTAAGTGACTCACCGACGGACCTAGTCGATGGGCTGTGATCTGACCTATGGTCCATCCTGGTGAACCATCGTTTGGTCATTAGAGACCATAGTTTTGGGGTCCCTGACCTATGGCTAAGTGTCAATCCACGGACCGCACCTGTGGTCCGTTGTTCAACCCATCTGCCGTGGTTGTCCTCCATGGCACCTGCAACTTCCCACAATCTGGTTTATTTCCCTCTTTCGGACACGGGGTGTTACAATATCTCCCATTTGGGACGATTCATCCTGGAATGAGATCTTAAACAAGTTCTAAAAGAGTAGGAGAGAAACTAACAACCCAACCTAATCAATTCCATGCATACAACCGAGGAGGAACTATCGACTCCAAGTTGAAGCGTTCTCAAAACATCACAAGAGGGGTGAACTAACTCTATCAACCCAAAATTCATGTAATGCACATAAATAAGGAGAAAATGTCAACTTCAAACTCAACATACTCAAATGCAACACAAGTGTCACGACCTAGGGTTATCCTCTAGACGTAATATAGCGTACTTGACCCCGAATGGGTCTCATACAAGCCCTTAGCATATCATAATATAAGAAAATAGAAAATACGGGAAAAATTGAAACTTTTACAATTAAAGTCATTTTCATAAAAACAAGCGGAAGTCTTTCTATACTTTGTCTCAAACCATCTAATACAGCTTTTTAGAATAAACTCTTAGGACACAACCCATACAATAGTCTCAAAATGAAAATAAAAGACATAAAGGAAATATGGGTGTTGTCCTCGAAGCTATGAGTGTAGCGACCCTAAAAATAGATAGGTAAAACTAGAGCCTAACGTATGAATTTTTAAAGTTTAAGCATAAATTGGAGTTATGAAATTTTCCAAAATAAAAAATGGACTTTGCCTTAGTTTTATTTGGTAGGTCCATGTAGGCAAGGGGCATTTTCGTAAATATTAATTTTAGTTAAATTAAGAAGTGGGTATATTTATTTTATTTCTAATAACTATATATGGTATTAAAACTTTTAAAAAGGTATTGTTTTAATTCATTCTTCAAAAAAATAAAAAGGGTTCTCTCTAGAACACCATTGAAGGCAAGGTTAAGTTGGAGCTAGGGTTGAAGATTTTGAGTGCTTGCTTCTTCAATTTTTCGTGGGTTTTCAACTTAGAGGTATGGTGACCCTTGATCCTTGATCAATATTTCTTTCAAGGAGTCCAATCAAAAGGGTTTCAAAGAACAAAAAACTCAAATTCTAATCTAAGCATGGGTTCATTGGCAAAACATTTTCTAAGCCATTATATTGATGAATTAATGTTTGATTAATGTTTTTAAGATGATTTCA
>JAJONQ010122207.1:0-10796 GCA_036250385.1 Solanum microdontum
ACATTTAAAATGCTCAAATGAGCTAACAATTGAGTTAAAGGGGACTCCCTTCCATGGCTGTCCCAACATGCACAATCAACCCGAACATTCTCCAATCTCACACCATGTAAAAGGAACAATTCTCAGCTCATTAACACATACTAAATCCCCTAAGCAATTCAAGCACAAAAGAGGGATGAAAATTTCAGTAACTCACATTGTTGGACAGTAACCTCACTTGCTAACTTCAAGGTTTAGGTTGTCTTTCCCAAATTATCTTGAGAATAATGAAGGATTACTAAATCAACAGACCATATTCTTACGAATCCAAACTTTAAAAAATTAACATATGGCAGTAGCCTTACCTTAAGGTGAAATCAGTTTCTCGTCTTGAATTTCTTAGGATGGGAGATGTTACACCAACTTGTACTTGAAAAATAAAGGGTTTTCTCAGATTTTTAATGGTGAACTTGCAGGCCAGCACTTTGGAGCTTCTAGGGTTTCTTTTTGGGAGTAAATTGTTGTAGAACAAGTGAGAGATATATGAAATGAATTTCATTCTCTTGCGGGCCGGTAGGCCATACCCTAGGGGGGTCGAGGGCTGCTATTTGTACTTTTTTTTGGGCGAATCTCGATTGAAAGAATCTCCTTCGGCTCCGCTACAGTCGCCAAAAAAAGACTCTATTTCTCCTGCTATCAAGAATCAGGAAATGCGGAACTTTTTCTCTTCTTTAAAACGTCCTTAAATTAAAGGCTTATAGAAACCGCTTTAACGAATGACGTAAGATGATGCCCGAAATAAGTGAACTAACCTGGCATTCAATCTCTTTTGTCGGAGTTTTCGGGGTAAGGGTCCTTTATGGACGTTTTTACATTAAGAAATATGTAGAAATATCTAGTCCCTCACTTTAAGTAAGCAGGTACATCACTCCCTTAATCTCTGCCACAATTCTTTAAGTAGCTGCATCACCTAGTTGCCCTTTTCTTTTAAAATGCAGTCCACATATTTCCTAAGTAGGTGCATCACCTACTTACCACTTACTTAAGTAGGTCAGCAGTTAATCTACCATTAAGAACCTATGTCATCCTTTCTATCTAAGCTACACATGTACGTAAGTAACTTAATTACGTAAGACATCCAAATCAGTAGCTTAAGCAAGTAGGTTAATTACTATGACAAATTATACTTTACTTACTCTATTTAGCCTCAAACCTCTTTTGAATATTGTCCAACCTATTTCAAACCCTCACTACTCACATAGAACTAGTATATGCAAAATATGGGACGTTACAGTAACCATCATGGTTAGAAATATACTTTTTAGATGATTCCTTAGTGATTTTTAGCTTAGAATAGTGGATCCATTTAGTTAAGGCATTTTATATGACGGAAAAGTATAGGACAGTTCTGGTAGCGTGGGCTAGACGTTGTATCATCACTTAAGCTTATAATGCTGGTTGTCGGTTAGAGAAACTGCCACAGTATTATATTACTTTATATGAAAATGAGTTGTTATTGCATTTATTTAACAAAATGAGTTGCTACCTCATGTTTTAAATGCTTTGTATAACTTCACCATTATTGTTGTTTACTTTGCATTTGAGTTGAGTTATTCATGAGTTGAGTAAAGCCAAGGTAAGTGTTCTTTTCAGATTCCTTTCAAGCTTATGTCTTGTTTATGATTCCCATCGCATACTCGTACATTTAATGTACTGATGCCATTTGGCCTGCATCGTTTTATGATGCAAACACAAGTATCTAGGATCAGCATCTAGCACCTCGTTGATCCAGTTGAGCACTCATAGTCAGTTGGTGAGCCTCCTTGCTTTTTGGAGGGCTCCTTTTGCATTGTTTTAGTACTTTAGTTGTTAGGATGATCGGGGGTTTTGTCCCGACATCCCTCCTTGTTTTAGAGGCTTCATAGACAGCTAGTAGTCCAGTTGTCTTTACATTGTTATTTCTTATGTTAAGACTTGAGTTGCCATCTATAGCTAGTTGAGTGTTTTATCCTTAAATGTTTTGACTTCAATTTGAGATAGTTGTTTTATAAGTGCATTTGATCATTGTAATAATGCTTAGAGTCTTCCATTGAGAGTCTAGCCAGGCTAAGGGTTCGCTTGGGGCCAAAAATCATTCTCGAGTGTTAGTCCCGCCCAAGGTGTAGGCTCGGGGCGTGACAAACTTTGTATTAGAGCATAGAGTTCAAGAGTCCTAGGGAGTCTATGAAGCCGTGTCTGTAGAGTCCTAGTTATCAGTGTGAAGCACACCACATCTATGATTAACAGGTTCTAACACTTAGAAAATTACCTCACTTTTTTCACACTCATTTCATACATTAAAGTTTGATCTATAAAAAGTTTCTTCTAACTCATGCTTGCGCGTGTCTTTCAATTAATCATGCCTCCACGAGGAGCTTTTCGAGGTCGTCCTGCTAGGAGGAACGTTCAGGAGCAAGGGGTACTTAAATGCACCTTAAGTGCAACCCCAAGGAGAAGTCACATATGTTGAGTTCAGGGAAGCGATTTGAATGTGAAGCCAAGATGTGACTAACCAGGTTGGGCAACAAAAAGGAGCTAGACAAGAATTGGTTGATACTTTGAGGATCCTAGAGTTCTTGAGGATGAATCCTCCATGTTTCACTAGTTCAAGCACTACTGAGGATCCAGAGAACATTATTGAGGAACTGTAAAAGGTATTTGAAGTTATGCACGTTGTCAATGGTGAGCGAGTAGAACTAGCTACATATCAACTGAAGAATGTTGCTAGGACTTGGTTTGACTAATGGAAGAAGGGTAGAGCTGAGGGAGCACCACCTGCGAGTTGGTCTTGTTTTGAGGAGTCCTTCTTGGGGCATTTCTTTCCCTGAGAACTGAGAGAGGCCAAGGTACGAGAGTATCTCACTCTTCAGTAGGATTCACTAAGTGTTCATGAGTACAACTTGAAGTTCACCTAACTTTCCCGATATGCTCCGGAGATGGTTGCAGATATGAGAAGCAGGATGTGTCTATATGTTGCTGGGTTGTCCAGTCTGTCAAGTAAAGAGGGCAAGGCAACCATGTTAATTGGGGACATGGATATAGAATGGTTGATGGTCTATGTGCAGCAGGTTGAGGAAGAGAAGCTGAGGGATAGGGAGGACTTTAGAAACAAGAAAGCAAAGACAGGGAATGTGTCCAGGAAGCAGAGGAATAATGTGAACCGGTCTTCTTTCCAACAAAACCAATAGGGACCTGCTCCATCATCTGCTAGTGCACCTGCACCCAGAAAAAAAGTGAGTATAATGGTCAGAATTCACAGAACTTCAGAGCTAGACCTACACAGTCTTAGGGTAGTGTGGCACAATGAGGTAACTGGGCTCCTGCATGTGCTAACTGTGGTACGACTCACCCAGGTAAGTGTTGCGATGGCTCCACAGGTTGTTTCAAGTGTGGACAAGAGGGTCATTTCATAAAACAGTTCCCTAAGAACCAATAAGGTAATGGGAATCAGGGCAATAAAGCCCAATCTTCATTAGTTGCTCCACCAAACAGGGATGCACCTGGAGGAGCTACTTCCGATACTGGCGTAGGAGCAAACCGCCTTTATGCGGTCACTAGTCGTCAAGAGCAAGAGAATTCTCCATATGTTGTCACTGGAATGATCAAAGTCTTTACTCTTGATATTTATGCTTTGCTAGACCCAGGAGCAAGTTTATGTTTCGTGACTCCTTATGTTGCCAATAATTTTGATGTTCTTCTTGAGAAACTTTGTGAACCCATTTGTGTTTCTACACCGATTGAGGAGTCTATTCTAACTGAGCGAGTATATCATGATTGCGTCATTTCCATCAATCACAAGAACACCATGGCTGATTTAGTTAATTTAGACATGGTAGATTTTGATGTCATTCTAGGAATGGACTAGCTTCATGCCTGTTATTCCTCCATTGATTGTAGAACTCGAGTTGTTAGGTTCCAAATTCCTAATGAGCCAGTTAGAGAGTGGAGTAGCAGTTCAATAGTGCCTAAGGGTCATTGCATTTCGTACCTTAAGACGAGAAAGTTAGTTTCAAAGGGTTGTGTCTATCACTTAGTTTGATTTAATGACTCTAGTGTTGAGACACCTCATATTGAGTCAGTTCCAATTGTGAGTGAGTTTCCAGAAGTCTTTCTTGATGATTTACTCAGAGTCCCTCCCGAGAGAGATATACTTTGGTATAGATATTCTTCCTAATACTCGTCCTACTTCTATTCCATCATATAGAATGTCACCAACAAAGTTAAAAAAGTTGAATGAGCAGTTGAAAGATATCCTAGATAAGGGCTTCATTCGACCAAATATCTCACCTTGGGGTGCTCCGATCTTATTTGTGAGGAAGAAGGATGGTTCCCTTAGAATGTGTATAGATTATCGCTAGTTAAATAAGGTTGCCATAAAGAATAAGTTTCCTCTTTTGAGAATTGATGATCTTTTCGATCAGCTTCAGGGTGTCACCTATTTCTCTAAGATAGACCTCAAATCAGGCTACCATCAGTTGAGGGTAAGGGAATGTGACATTCCAAAGACAACATTTAGGACTCGATATAGTCATTATGAGTCCCTAGTTATGTCCTTTGGTTTGACCAATGCACCTGCAACATTCATGGACCTTATGAATAAAGTATTCAAGCCTTATTTACATATATTTGTTATCGTATTCATTGATGACATACTACTCTATTCGAGGAATGAAGGCGATCATGCTAGTCATCACAAAATAATTCTCCAAACTCTAAAGGATAGAGAGTTGTATGCCAAGTTCTCTAAGTGTGAGATTTGGCTTGAGTCTGTGGCATTCTTATGCCACATTGTGTCTGGAGAGGGAATTAAAGTTGATACCTAGAAAATAGAGGCAGTGCAAAATTGGCCTAGGCATAGATCCCCAACTGATATTAGGAGTTTCTTGAGTTTAGCCGGCTATTATAGAAGGTTCGTAGAGGGGTTTTCATCTATTTCAACCCCTTTGACCAAGTTGACTCAGAAAACAGTGAAGTTTCAATGGTCTAAAGCCTGTGAGAAAAGCTTTTAGGAATTGAAAAAGTGGTTGACTACTGCCCCAATTTTGAATTTACCAGAAGGTACTCAAGGTTTTGTTTTATATTGTGATGCGTCTAAAGTTGGTGTGGGTTGTGTGTTGATGTAGAATGACAAGGTTATAAATTATGCCTCCAGACAATTGAAAGTTCATAGAGGAATTACCCAACCCATGATCTATAATAGGTTGTCATAGTATTTGCTTTAAAAATATGGTGCCATTATCTTTATGGTGTTCATGTAGAACTGTTCACCAATCACAAGAGTCTTCAGTATGTGTTTAATTAGAAGGAGCTCAATTTCAGACAAAAGAGGTGGTTGGAGTTACTCAAAGATTATGACATGAGTATTCTTTATCACCTAGGTAAGGCTAATGTTGTTGCGGATGCCATAAGCAGGTTGTCCATGGGTAGTACCTCCCATTTTGAGGAAGACAAGAGAGAGAGTTAGCAAAAGATGTGCATAGAATTGCACGCTTAGGAGTTCGACTAATGAATTCCACAGAAGGAGGAATAGTGGTGATGAATGGGGTAGAATCATCATTAGTGTCAGAAGTAAAAGAGAAGCAAGACCAAGATCCTATTTTTCTTCAATTGAAGGCGAATGTTCATAAGAAAAAAGTAATGGCTTTTGAACAAGGGGGAGACTGTGTATTGAGGTATCAAGGTAGGTTGTGTGTACTAAAGCTGGATGATCTCTAAGAAAGGATCATGGAGGAAGCTCATAGCTCTAGATATTCCATTCATCGGGGTTCCACAAAAATGTTTCGTGACTTGATAGAGGTTTATTGGTGGAGTACTATGAAGAAGGGCATTGTAGAGTTTATTGCGAAGTGTACGAATTGCCAACAAGTTAAAGTAGAGCACTAAAGGCCCGGTGGTTTGGCTCAAAATATAGAACTTCTGGAATGGAAGTGGGAGATGATTAATATGGACTTCAAGGTCTCGCAGGTAGCATGATTCTATTTGGGTAATTGTTGATAGAATGACAAAATCAGCCCACTTTTTGTTGGTAAAGACTACCCATACATCAGAGGATTATGCTAAGTTGTATATTCAAGAGGTAGTTAGACTTCATGGGGTGCCAGTTTTGATTATTTCAAATAGAGATGTGCAATTTACTGTACAGTTCTGGAAATCTTTCCCAAAAGGCTTGGGTTCAAATGTGAACTTAAGTACTACCTTTCATCCTCAGACAGATGGGCAAGCAGAGCGCACTATTTAGACTTTTGAAGATATGTTGAGGGCCTGCGTGATTGATTTCAAGGGTAATTGGGATGATCACCTACCTTTTAGTGAGTTCGATTACAACAATAGTTACCATTGTAGCATCCAAATGTCCCCTTATGAAGCTCTTTATGAGAGAAAATGCATATATCCTATTGGATGGTTTGAAGTTGGTGAAGCTGGGTTGATAGGACCAGACTTGGTTCATCAAGCTATGGAGAAACTGAAAATGATTCAAGGAAGGTTGAAAACAGCGCAGAGTCATTATAAATCCTACACTGATATTAAGAAGAAGGGAGTCAGAGTTCAAAGTAGATGATTGGGTCTACTTGAAAGTTTCACCCATGAAGGATGTTACGAGGTTTGGTAAGAAGGGGAAACTTAGTCCCCGATATATTAGTCCTTACAGAATATCCAAGAGGATTGACAATGTAGCTTATGAGTTAGAGCTACCGCAAGAGTTAGCAGCGGTTCATCCGGTATTTCATATTTCCATGTTGAAGAAGTGGATGGGAGATCCTTCACTTATCATACTAACTGAAGATATCGGTATCAAGGATAGCCTATCTTAAGAGGAGATTTCGGTTCAGATTCTAGATCGCCAAGTTCGCAAGTTGAGGACTAAGGAAGTAACATCAGTCAAAGTTCTCTGGAGGAACCAGTTTGTTGTGTAAGATAATTGGGGAGCTGAGAAGATATGAAGAAAAGATATCCACATCTCTATTAGCCCGGAAAAGTCCAGACCAATGTACTAATACTCTTCTATTACTCTTTAATTTATATACTTGATGTGTTAGTTTTGATTGTTGGGTGTTAGAACTAAATAATTGTTGTAATACTATTAGCCTATTAAGAATAATCTCATTCAAGGACGAATGTTCCCAAGGGGAAGATATTGTAACATCTCTTTATTTGAAATTTCTATAAAGAGCTAGAATTAGAAAGAGTCGTTTATGGAAAGAATGAAAAATCTAGAAAATTGGTTAAGTTATGTTAAGTTTGAGTTTTGGGTCAACTTTAAATGACCATAACTCCTACATCAGGATGATTTAGGTGTTCTAATAGATATCGTAGGAAATATATTTGAATTATATTTCCAACGCCGCTGAGTTTTCTCAATTTCGATTTCGTTTGAAGAAGATATGCCCATTCGATGTCGGGCTTTCTAGATAAGGAAAGTCTAAACCGGATTTTGGAAGGGTATAATGGTCTTTTAACAACCCAATTAAATTATTTCTTTTTAATAAGTTATGTGGGGTCTAGAATAAGTTATTTTTGTTTATGCAATTAAGAAATATTCTAGGGCTTTGAGAGAAGAGAAAAGAGGAGAAAGGAGAAGAGAAGTTTAAGATTCGTCAAGTTTTTGCGATTTTGGTTGTGGAGTTTACCAAGGATTCAATCCTATGAGGTATGTGAGACTTTCATAGCGTTGGCTTCATTCACCCACGCGCCAATCATGTTTGTTTCAGCGAAATTCATTTCTAGAAAGTTGAAAGTATATTGTTCTTGAATTATGTTCTTGTAGTTATCTTTAGTTTTTGAGATTTGATGGGATTGTGGAGTTCTTGATGAAATCGTGTCGATTTAAGAGTTGTTTTGACTTATATTCTTGTGTATATATACTAGGTAATTGAATCTAAAGAGGGATTGAGAAAAAGAATTGGATTTAGGCGAATTGGGGTGAGAAAACGAAGAAGAAACAAGTCGAGTAGGTTTTGGCACGCAAGTCTGTGTCGCGGACTTGCTCCCCAGTGCACAAAAATCACCTCCGCGTCGCGGAGAAGATGCGGACTCCTTTGTTTCAAAAAATAAATTTTGTGATCAAATATTTAAATGTGGGGGTCAAAATGGTAGACTAGGTCGGCGATTCGCCATGTTGCTCCTGGGTTCGCCGAGTTTTACAGACTTCAATTTCAAATTGTCTTAAGTCCAATGACGATCGAAGTTGGGATCACCGACCTCTTCGATGATGCTCCGACTGGACTTTTAGCTCGCCAACCTGCACTTTTCAAACACCTTCCATACTTTGACCAGCACAATCACACACCATTATTTCTAACTTAAAAAAAGAAAGCAAATAAAGCTTGGGTTGCCTCCCAAGCAGCGCCTTAGTTAACGTCGCAACAAGAAACAAATCCACTCTCAAACCTTATTCTTGGGGTTAGCTATAGTATCACTAGGAAATCCCCCTTGCTGTCTCAAATTTAGCTGAGACGAGATATGACCCATTTGGGTCAACAACTGCTTGATCGATACTGAATGGGAGGTAACAGTCTGGCTAAAGGTCGATACATCTTCCTTCATCTATTTCAAAATCTTGTTCAACCCCTCAACCTCTTTGAGGATATGATTTCTCATATCCTCTTATTGACCATCTTATGAATCCTTTTACTTTTGACGCTCACGGGGAGGCACATACCTATCCTTCTCCCCATCCTTCCAATTGGGATTTTTGACCCTCCATTCTCTATCACGATCTATCCAACCTTCATCCTTGTTCCAATCTTGGTTACCACCCTTCCTCGGGTAGTTTAACCGATAACCACCACCTTGGTTGGCTAGGAAATTCACCTCTTCATTGTACAACTCCTCAAAATTGGCCTCAGCGGTATTAACACACCCGACACCCACGACATTGGCACCTCGAGCACCAGCTGGCATGACATTTTTGGACAAAATGTCAAGTTGTGTCATGATCTTGGCCATGTTCTGGTCCCTCTCTTTGTCTTTCTCCATCTGCTCATTGGTCAATTTAAATTTGAGAGGGGAGACCTGGTCTTCACGGGTGTACCATGCTCGATTGATTGTAGTCATGCCATCCAAGAGCTGAGCATCTATCACATAAGGTTGCTGCATCAAACCTCCAAGAGAAAGTTGGTAAGAAACACCCTTGTTTACCGAGTTGAGGCTCCAGTATAAATAGTGCAGCAACACGTTGTCAGGCAAGCCATGAGTTGGGCATTGGAGCACCAACTTCAGGAATCATAGCCAAATTTCATGAATTGGCTCGCCCTCCAGACACTTGAAGCTCAAAGGAGGGAAAAATTGCACTTGAAATGCGGTACCCAACTCCTCCCACGAAGTGATTGATTCACGTGTCTATTCAACCAGCCACTTACATGTTTCTCCCATCAAAGAGAACAGGAACAATCTCAAGTGGACCAACTCTTGGGATATGTTCTTGAAGGAGAACGGTTTGCAAACAGCCACAAAGTTCCTAATATGCTCATAGGGATCCTTATGAGCTAAGCCACCGAGCAACCCCTTCAATTGCAAGAGCTGCAATATAGTACTTGTGATATGGAACACCCCGTTCCCTTCGGCCGGAGGCAAGCGAATGGCACCAATTCCACCCATAAGATGGGGGTCATTAGAATTAGGCTAGTTGACATCATTGAGGTTTCCGATGTTATCTTGGTGACCTACTTGGCTACCATTGCTGCCGTTCACATTCATACTTCATGTTTCAAAACATAAACAAGCAAAACAAAACTAAAATTAAGTAAGTTCAACTATGACTAACATGAACAAAATTCAACTTAAATAAAGATTCTCAACCAACACCACTCCTCGGCAGTGACACCATTTTGATTTCACGTATCACGACACTTCTTCCAATTCAAAGTACCAACAATCGTTAGTCAGTAATATAACCCAACTAAGTGAGTTGGAGGCGAATCCCACACGGAGTGGTACGTGCTTAAGATTCAAGAGACAAGTGTAAATATATTCAAGTCAATCATAGGTAAAGACATTTACGAATAAAAGCATAATTCAAATTTAAGGATGACACAAGTGTCAAATATGGGATTTTTTACTCTAATTATCAACTACAACGCAACAAATAACAATAATTAACAAGTAATGAGACGAGTTCTTGGGATGTGATCGGATTATATGCTAAGGTAGACAAATGGGTTATTATAACTGATAGTAAATAGCTATAAATTAGTTAATAAGCTAGGCTTTAGTGGGGATAAACTATCCCTCAAACAATTTACCCCGAATCAAGTTTGTTTCTCTCGAACAACAACAAGCAGCGATTGAGAACAACCTACGCTTTAGTCCATTCACTCTCTCAAGCTGTATGTGTGGAAAAGGGTTTAGGACTCACTCTCTCGAGCTAAGCCCATGAAAATCCAATACCCACATACCATCAAATCAACAATCTTTGTTATAAACCATTCTCTCTAGCAAGCCTAAAACAAGAAGGTAGAATTGCATTAGCAACTACAACCTTTTAAATAAACCCACAATTACTGATTTAAATCACCTTTAAACAACATTTAAACTATCAATTAACAATACCCATAAGCTAAATCAGCTCATAATCACATAATCACACCCCTAGAATTGGGGTTTTAGCTAGATATCATAAAAAGATAGAAATCGTTACCAAATTGTGTTTCCATCAACTAGGTAAGATTAATTTCGTCTTTACAAAGGTCAAAATTAAAGAATCTCAAAGACCCACTTCTAATTTCTCAAAAATGGAAAACTTCAATTCTTCAAAGCTAAGGAAAATATTGTCTCAATAC